>VWZL01000532.1:301898-429407 GCA_013396915.1 Stercorarius parasiticus | reverse complement strand
CCCCCCCGACTTGGAAAATTCAAACCCTCCTCGAAAGCAAAATGAGAGGAGGTGCGCGGATTTCCGCGTGCTGCTCTGAGGGCTTTTTTCATCCCCCCCAAAATTAAAAATAATAAAAAAAAAACCAACACATACACCCCCCCCCACAACTTGCTGGAGGGGAAAGAATAGCCTTTTGTCCTGCCGAGGGACGTGCCCCTAAGGTAAATCCTGGCTGGGGCTTAGCGCTTGGTACTTTGCCGGGTCCCATGGCTCATGGAGGAGGAAAAAGTGGGAGATGGAGATCTCAAAGTAGTCGAAGTAATTTTCTTCTTTCAGCTACACTTCTCCGCCGCCTTTGAATTGCCTGCAATGAATGTACGTAGCTCTAATTGAAGTACTTTAATCATTCACACTTGATTAAGTATACCGTGACCAGAGGAGAGGAATACACACGGCTCCCTAGAACGTGAGGGATGGTATGACATTTTAATCCCGTGTTTTAAAAAACATTAGTGAAGCAGGAAAAACGATAGCCGGTGACGGTTAGGTATAATGGACCGTTGTTTTCATACAGATGGTGGCTTACCGACGGGAATGAAATTGCAGTTATTGCAGATATTTAGGGGAGGAGGAGAGAGGGGAAAAAACAAAAAGCCACGTACTTTTCAGTTTGTTTAAGCAGAGTGAAGAAAATAATGATAGACGAGATGCCTGGTGACAAAATGCTTTTGTTCCTGTTTCCATCAGTGCATAAGGGCGCCGACCTGCTTTAGCATTCTTTAAAGGTCTCTTTACCAAGGAAAATTGAAGACGGTCTCATTATAGGAGAGTGTGTTCAGAATACTATGAGGTATTTATGAATTCAAAGGTGATTGTTGAATTGCAGACATTTCAATTACGCATCCTGTAGTGTAAAAAAAAAAAAAAAATATTATTTGTGGTGATGTATTCTGTAATCTGTTATTACCATAAAGCTGATTTGTGCTGGAGCTCCGGAGCTGGCCGAGGGAATGGGTTTGGCCACGGGGCTCGAATCTTAAACAAAGATTTGTATTCTTTGCCTCGCAAAACTTTGTGCTGCAGGGACAGCCTGCCGTTCCTCTACCAGCGATTGTTTGGGAAACGTCAGCTATCGTCAAGTTATTTTTTTTTTCTGGAAAATCTGGCATTGTGAAGGCAGGGTGGTATTTTTAGAAAGGAGCTTTTTATTTTTGGAGGCCTTTGGGAGACCCACCTGTTAGTCATTAGCGGGGAGCGGGGACAGAGGTTGGCTTTCATCGTTAGCGAACCCGGGCGCATCTGGGGGTTACTCGCCTGATCAGACTCTTCTAGTCCTGGACAATCAAAGTATCTTTCCCTTTAAAAGTCACAACCAAGTATCTCTAAAACTGAATAGAAAATAAGGTAGTTTAGTGGGAGCGGTGAACCGCTCCCGTGTTCCGAAATGTGGAGCGCAGGAATGTTGGACTTTTCATTTTTCCCCTAGAATTTCAGACTGAGATGCTTCCTTGGACCAGAGTTTTATTGTCAACTTTATAGCGTACGAACTGTAGATTATGTTTTCTTGCCGTTGGCTTCCCCTGGTTTTAAGGTAGTTTTCTTCCTAGCCCAGCCCGTTTGGGGTCGCCGAGACTTGTCCCCCCCGACCGTCTTTTCGAGGGCAAAGCTGTGCCCTTTTCCCCTCGTGCTTTTCCGAGATGAAAAACGTTCAAAGGGATTTCCCCACAGCAAAAACTGCAGTGCAGGCTGTCCTCTCTAATGCTGTCATTTCAGCACAGAGACTTGTCACTGGGGTCTGGCGATAATAATCCTCGTATCGGGAAAAACTCTCAGTGCATGAGGTCCCAGACAGGAATTGGAAGTCGCGTACCGAAACCTTTGGCCGGGAAAGTTGATTTATCCATCAGGCTGGCTGCAGTTCAAATAAAACTTCAACTGGCTCTTGTAAGAATACGTACGTTCTACTTCAATGGAAAAAAAAAAAACCCAATCCTGAATCTGGGTTTGCCCAACCTTTTGGAAAAGGCAGGTTAATTTTCTGTGCCTTTTTGGTGTGGTTTATTGGCCGTGGGAATTGAAAGTGGCTTTAAGGAGATGGAAAAGCTTCTCTAAGCACAGCACTGGCAAATTGAAAGTGTTTTTGTTAAGATCTGGTGGATGATGCCGTCTCATAAAATCTGATAGGTGTCATATTTACTCCTCAGATCAGATATAGCGAGTATTCCTTTCTTTGCTTGATATTCTAGTGGTAGTAAGTTAAAGGAGAGTGGAGCTGCTGGTGAGGAGCTCTTCAAACTGGGGTGATCACACCTGCCCTAGAAATTTGGGATTTTTCAGAGCACAGGGACCCCTTGCCCCTAGCAGTTTCCCAGATCTGTTTGCAGCTCCCCCCCCTCAATAAAATCACACCTTTTTGTATGTTTGGTTATTCCTCAGAGCTTGAGAACAGCACCCTGAGCTGCTCTCCCAGCTCTTGGGATATGACCGAGAGTAAGGAAATGTGATATGGATGTTAGCAATTTTTATACGTGTTCTCCCGCTCCCATAGGAATTAAAATTTTGTCCTAAGAAGAATAAAGCCCTGAAATATCTTTTATTTCCTCTGCACAGCCCACTTAACTTCTAAAATGAAAATTATTCTTGCGCTAAGGGTATTTAGGTGGTATGCTCTGACAGGAGAAATGGCGTCAGGGCTCAGAGGCGAGTGAGGACCATGGTGGTTGGGGTGGAAGGACAGCGGCAAAGCCAGGGGACACATTAATCTCCTTGACCCGCTCCCAGGGGAGACTGAAACTTGAGGGGAGGTTTTGGCAAGTCACCGCTGGTTTCACTCTTGGCTGGGATAACACAAACATTTTAGCCGGGAATTGGTGTTTCTCCACCGTTGTAGGTGATGCTGGAAGATGTCAGCCCAAAATGCGCTTTGTCACGCCCACATGTGCCTGGGCCAGCTCTCGTTCCTTCTCCCCTGTTCCTGTGGTTCGCTTTTTTGTTCCTCCTCCTCTGCCAGAGTAAATAAAATAAAGATAAGGTTTAGGTGAAAGGCTGAAAAACGCTGTGACCGTGCTTTGCCCCAGCGAGGGCATGGAAACCAAACCTTCTGGTTATGCCCCGCATGCCTCCTCCTCCTGCTCAGGCCCACCATGGTGGGGAGAGCGAGATCTTTGGCATTTTACAGAGCAGCAGGAAGGCACCAGGTAGCACTTTCTGTGAAGTCCGCAGGAGGTTTTGGTAGCAGAGCACAGAAGAATCAGTTGTTATTTATTTAGTTCTACAATGGCTGATGATGCTTTGTGAGTGCGCACTCCCCTTTCTTGCACCCGGAGCCCTGATGATTTGTTAAGAACCAGGAATTGTTTTCACAGGAATAAACATCTGGAGTTTTTAAATTATTTTTTGTTTCTCCTCTCTGGGGTGGTAATGCTGGCGGGATGTCACGTTCGGGATGCGTGATGGTGAGATTGCAAAGAGAAAGATGAAGATTTCTTGTTTGGAAAAGAGGTACTGGACTGCTGAGAAACAGAAGTCGCATTTTATCACATTTATCTTCAAGGCAAGAGGGACTTGAGTCCAAATTTGCTCCGGTCTCTCCTAGATTTGGACATCATATGTTGAGACTGTGAGGTAATCCCTGTTGCACGGGCTTTGGCGTTCACTTTGGTCAGTTGGGTTTGTTGTACTTGGTCTGGTGAGGGGGGAGCACAGTGGTGTTGCATGGAAAGATCTTGGTGGTCCTGCTGGCAAGGGCAGTGGCGGTTTTTTGCTCCGTAATGATTTGTTAGTTATATTATGTGTTATATTATTTGTAATTTCCATGGGATTATTAAAAAAAGTGCAGCTGGAATAGTCAGAGGGGGGAAAATGTGGGATGGAAGCAGAGTGGCCTGATGGAGAGGTTTGCATCTGCAAGTCTGCAAGGTCAGTGCTGGTGGGTCGGGGTTTGCTTTGGCCGATCTGAGGTCTGCCGTTACGTGTCCTGCATGGGGAGGAGAGGCATGGCGTGGAGCAGCGCTTGTGTTTCTCCCAAACATCAAAGCTGTGGTGCCACAGAGGATGCCCCGTAGTGGCGCACATGTCACTTCCTTCACTCCCGTTAGTGTCGTGGTTTTGGGTGTTTCACAGCCACGTCATCCAGGGGGATGCATGTAGCTCCTGGATGGTGGGCGTGCAGCTGCTCTCAGCCCCTGCGGCATCGTTAGCACCAACTCCTGTGGCCCCGTCAACTCCTCACGGAGGTCATCAGTGCGGCTGTGTGGTGGGATTGCCAACTTCTGGGATTTTTGTGGGGTTTTTAGCCCATCCTGAAATTCCAGCCAGGAGCAGAGCCTGTTCCAGGGGGGTGCCAGAGGCTCATCCCTGCTCTGTGGTTTTGTGGGGGTAGGACAGCCCCTGTGATGCCATCACCTTTAATGGTCCCCCTGCTCCACAGCTGACGGGAGCTGTGTGCACTTGTGTTACACAGTTATTTTGGATAATTCAGCCTTGTTTTTCAAATACATGTCTTCTGGGTGGATGAAGGTAGGCATCTTGATAGGCATCCATAAAGTCCCATCTGTTCTGGGACTTTGCTGTAAAATGCAAATAAAAACCAAGTTACTTGAATACATCAGTGGTAGGTTTTAATTATTAATGACTTGCTCCTCCAACAGTAATTTCATGTATACTTTAAGCTTATGAAAACCAGTGGTCCTACTGAAAGTAACTGCCCTGCTTATTTCTGGGCTTCTGCCCATCTCTCCAGCCAGAAGTAAGTTTTATATGGTTAAAGCCACCTGTTTGGTTGTTGAATTTTGGGCTCTGCTTCTCCAGGTCCTCTCCCTAATCCCCACCAGCAGTCGGAGCAGCGTGAGGTTGGGAAGAACCTTTGCCACCATGGTGGCCATATCAAGACCCAGGTGTAGAGAGCATGGGGTACCTTGGCTGTGATGTTTTTGCAGAGCTGGTAGGAACCTCATTGAATTGAACTGAATTTTCACAGGAGGATGCCGCAGTTGCTCCCATGTACATTAACTTGTGTAATGTTGTCAAACACTCAGCCACTATTTCTTTGCAACAACGCATACCAATTATTACTTAAATAGACCCCTGAAGCACAGCGCGGAGGGAGAATGTGTGGAATAGAGACATAATATTTACAAGGAACCAAGTCTTTAATGAGACCAGGAATAATGCAGATGGATTCTCTGTTGCTAAGTATAACAGATATGTCATGGATGCTGCCTGTGTTGGGTTTTTTTTTTAGCGACCCGTTCACTTTGGCAGGTTCTGTGCTGAGGAGGTTGTCACTAAGTTGTAGGATACTCCAAAACTAGCCTGACTTTTGGTTATTATTGTAATAACTATAATGTATGGCTCTGCGAGGTGTAGGTGACCCTGGCTGGGAGTATGCTTGAGCCCCTTTGAAATGCTGGTGGGCTTTGGGAAGAGGGATGGGCGTACGAGGAGTGCAGGATCAGCTGCGAGAGAGGCAGGAGAAGGAGATGGAAATCTGTTAGGAGTCGTTGACATTGTCGTTAGGGCAGAAGAACGGCATTGTTAGGGCAAAGAAACAAACCCGACAATTAATCACACATCTGGCTCATGCACAGATAGTGAGTGTCGCATTGCGGGGTGTGATGAGCTCTGCAGGTCCTCAGCCTGCCTTTATGGACATTCTGCTTTCTATTCAGGGGAAGCCAGCAGGACACAGTCCCTCCCTTCTTGATCAGCGATTCCCTTTTGGGCCCGTGTGTGCCGGTGGGTGTGAACATGGGGGGAATGCTGTCATCGAGGGCGTCCCCTGTCTTCCCTGCATCTTCTGCATCCCCAGCATGTGTGCTACATCCGCATACATACCCGGCTGAGGCTTCCCCAAGGTGCGAGGTCTCCGTGGCCTTCCTATTCCTCTACGGGTGATGGACTAGGAACGCTTTGGGCGTGAGCAGCTTGTAGTTCATGTTCTGGATAAAGTTTTTAATTAAAAATTGGCCTTCTGCAGGCCCCTTTGAATAACTGCATCTTGGCTTTCCTCGTCAACTCTCTCTCTTGCTTCTATCAACATACCCTTTAGTTTTATGACAGTTTATGTGTGTGGGGGGGAATGTCCTTTATTTGTGTTAGCTGGAGGGAAAACCCTGTAAATTCCTCTTTAAAAACGTGCGAGGCCAAATGGAAGAGATAATAATGGAACCTGTGGAGCTGTCATAAAACTTATTTTTATGCTAAAAACCAGGTTCTGCATTAGAGGGGATGTTGGAAGAAGAATTTAAGCGAAGTGATTAGGCTGAATACAAGTTGTTACACTTAAAAGTTGAGAGACTTGAGCTTTGCTGTCAGTAGTTGTGGATGAAATTAATTTCGATATAATATATGGAAAAATACTCCTTTTCGTCAGCTTTCATGATCCCGCAGCACAAGCTCGTGCAGGTTTTGTATTTGCCACTTGTCTGAGCTAGTACCTCTTTCCATACAGCAATGGTCCGGTGCAACATTCGAGCCTGGAGTTAAGGTATCCAGAAGTTTAGAACCAGAATACCTATGCTGACTTCAGCTTTTGCCCTTTGCTGGTAACAACAGTGTTTCTGAGATGAAACACTTATTCTACCTATTTTCCGTTTCTAGAAGGAAGCAGAATTTTTTTAATATGCTGTAATATTATTCCTAGGTGAAGCGCCAGGATGACATGTTTTTCCCATCTGCAGTGTTTGAAGAGCAGAAAGCATTCTTCTATATCTCTGTATCTGGACAGCAAAAGTTGTGAGTATTGAAAGAAGCAGCATAGACAGGTTCGGGGAGACAAAGGGCAGTTGTAGTTTTGTCTCGCCAAAAGTTTGACGTATTTCTTGAATTTGTGCTTTCTTGGAGGTGACCCAACTTCACTAAATGCTAGTACCAGCCTTGCTCGGAGGATGAAATCTCACACTAGTTTAGCCCCAGGCGGTGAGGTTGCGGCCGGTGATTTTTGTTGCTGTTGTTTCTGAAAAAAACTGTAGTTGAATGATGTATCGGAAGGAAGGACCTGGCCAAGTGGGTCTCTGCTTCCCTGCTCACCTTCAGCCATCGCCCTGCCGGCCTGTCCTCTGCGCTCTTTGAGGTGCTGGATGCCAAAATGGGCACACAGCCCTTACGATACGTCTGCACATCCGCGTGCCCGAGAGGCGAATTGATAGCAGAGAACAGAAATCAGAGCGTGAGGAAGGAAGCAAAGGGATGCGGAGAGAAGCGGTGGCCGGCGGTGATGAGAAAAACCAACGGTTTCTGTAAAATATTAAGAGATAAAACTAGGTTACTAGGTAAAGTTAACAGAAAAGAGAAAAACATTACACTTCTCTTCGGGAAAAAGTAATGATATGTTTAGACCCTGTTATGACTGTGGTAGAAGTGAATGTTAAACAGCGACTGCTTTAGTCAGACCTTTGTACATCAGCCCCAGTGTCTCTCGTTCCAGAGGTTTACATGAGTAAACTAAGCCAGTAATGTGTATTTTTTACCAAGTCATGAAATACTGGAGAATTCCCCGCAAACCGTAGCAATGCTGATGATGTATTAGGATGAAGAGCAGTAAACGGGCCAGGCTGAGTAACCCAGCCCTGTGAGCTTAACGGGAGCCCTGGGCAAAGGATTGGAGTCATTGGTGGGGGACTTGTTTAATGAAGGGGGGAAGGATGGCGATGCGCTCCATCTCCATCAGTGCCAGTTTAGGGGTAGCACGTCCTTTCGACCTAAGTTCTCTTTTTTTCGTTTAAAGAGCTCGATGATTTGATTGATAAAGCTAACTGCAGGGATTTTTATTTACTTAAAATTCAGCAAGAAACGTAGCATGGTACAGCACCGCTGCCTTGGTGGGGGTGTGCAGAAGAGTGACTGGCTTAGACCCAGCAGAGCGTCAGTTCTCAAAATACAGTTGTAAAATCAGAAATAATTTCCAAACATCTCTTTCTAGCAGCCTCTCTGAGCACTCGTTTTTGTCCTTACGCTGCTTAACGTGTTTGTGAGCGACCCGTGATAAGGCAGAGAGTCACCGTAGCTAAAGCTTGAAATGTCACTGAGATTGGGAGAGTGGTAAATAATGAAAAGGAGTGACCGCTAGTAAAAGCAATTTGTATTGCTTGGATACAAGCAGGTAATATTTCTCAGATGGCCAACTGTAAATTTCTCTATCTAAGAGCAAACAACGCGGGCCGTACCTCCAGGATGCTGTCTAGAGAAATCATGTCTTTATAGAGGAGCGAGGAGTCACGAGCGAGCGCCGCTAATATGATATTATGGCCAAAGGTCTTGTGTGCTCCTCGCCGGCACTGGCAGGTGGCTGTCGGGCTGCAGGAGGGAGGTGGCAGCCACCGTGTCCCCGGCGCCTGCCGAGGAGGGTCTGCAGAGAGCTGTGGGAGTGCCCAAGGAGTCGGGAAGGGAAGCAGGGGAAGGGTCCGGGACCTCCGTCTGCTTGACTTATCCGGGAGAGCGTTGGAAGGTAAATTGATTAAGGCAATTAGCGTTGTCATGGGGAAAATAAATTGAATAATAAAGAGCTCTTGGGTCTAGCAGGCAGAATTTTAACAAGACTTGATAGCTGGAAGGTGAAGCCAGGGAAAGCCTAGAGATAAGGTCCACGGTTTTGGCACCGCTGGTGGTGGAAGAGGCTGCTGAAGGTGCTGGTGGTTTCTCAGCCTTTGGAAACGCTGAATTCGGGGATGTTCATTCATTGGAGTGAATGACACTCAAGGAGGGATTAATTTAGGTAAGTTAGCATGCAGTGTGTTGGGCTGGAAAATCACAGTGGTCTCTCCTGACCTCAAAATCCATGAAAGCCCATTGTTTAGATGGGAGCGTCCAGATGTTTGCATATACCAAGTACCAGCGTTGCAGATTTTCTTTAGGGGGAGGACTTGGCAGAGAGGAGAGTTGCGTCTGAAGGTGGAGATGGCAGGATGTGACCTTTAGTGCTCAGGAAAGGTCGCAGGTTCTTTGTTTCCCACCGTTTCTCTAGAAAATTCCTTGTATCTGTCGCAGGGATGAGTTACCTCCAGTGTCAACACCAGGTGCTGAGCACTAGGTAAGAAGTTAGTGGGGGCCATGTTAGCCTGTGTTGTGGCAAATGGCCGGGTCAGGTGTGAATTAGTTTAGGTGCGGGAAGGAAATAAGGTGGGGTTACTTTTTTTTTAATAGTTATGTGCTTTCTCTAGTTGTGCAGCATTTATTCAAACTCTGAGTCAGCTCTTGGTGGCTACAGGACATCAGAAATAACTCCAGCTCTGGTAGGAAACTTCTGAGCAGAAGAATATGGACAGGAGTGCAAACTGATCAAAACCGGTCAACCCCAGATTGAAAAATTAATTATACGTGGCTTATGTCATGGTTGGATCAAAAACAATGTGTGCAAATTTATTGTTATTTTGAAGTGAGAATGTATAGCTGGATGTTTGCAGATTTACTCTGCTTTTGGGTGAGTTTTCAGGTCGGTCTGTCCATCTCATCCATCATTCATGGATGAGGTTTCTGGGATCGTTGGGCTCTGGTCCGTGTTGTGCTTGAGTATGCAGGAGCCATCATGGCAGGAGTGTTGTTTCGGAACCCCTCTGTGTATACACGTAGAGGTATATATCTAGTGAGTATACACTGGCTTTTTAGGTCTGGAAGTTGAATATGTTAAAAACCTAGTTGCAAGGAAAACAGGGAGCACATGAAAACACTAGGCAGTGCGTGACAACGTTTAATGGTTTATTTGGCCACTGGAGGTCCGGGTGTGCTGGCTGACCTCTGGGAGTGAAACTGGAGCAAACCAGGACTTTGTTGGCGCAATTAAAAGCGGGATAGTAAGGTGGGCTCACATGGTAACACGGCTTGGGCTAATGCTGTGAATTAAGGACATTTAGATGTTTGGCTTTGTATGATTTAGCTCAAACAAACAAACAAACATCGCATTAATCTCATTACTCAAGCAAATGAAATAAACCTTTAAGGCACTTAAAACATGCTGATATTAGTTAGCTGTCAGGCCAGCCAGACCCGTTCCCAGACAGTGCATCGGCTCCTGTGTATGACATCACTCGCATGTGTAAATACTGATAGAATACACCGGGGCTGGCGGGGCTGGGTGTGAGTTTAGTGGGAATTGCGGATGCAGTGGGAATTGCGCTAGCCTGGCTGGGGAGAGCCAGGGACACAAAGGGCGAGAGATGTTTTTTGCTGTTGAGCACCAGGCACTGTTGACCGCGTTGGCACTAGCCAGCCATGTCTCTGTGCTGCCTCTTTATCCTTCCGCTATAAAAGATGCGACTGCAAAGGTCCTTCTGGGGAATGTAATAAAAAAACCCTAAAATTGTCATTAAAAGCGATGTATTCCTATGTACCGCATCCTTACATCGCTGCGGTAGCGTAATGGATGTGACAAACCTAAGCCTGGAGAGGTTGGTGATTTTTTTATTTTTTTTTAGTGTCCTTTGCATTGCACTTTCTTTAGAGGAAAACGTAAGAATTTTATTAACTTCAGTGTGTTAGGCTAGCCCAGGAATTTTCTGTTGTCTTTAAATTGCATTCGTTTGGGCTTTGGTTAGGCGGAGAAATGACTGAATGGCATGTCATGTTTATAAAATTGAGAGTACCTAGCTATTTTCATACAGATCTCTTAATAGAGATTAAACACAAAATAAAGCAGAATGCATCAACAGTGATATTCCCATAAGCAATATTGTAACTTGTATGCAGTGTAATTATATTTTGTACACTTGCCAATTAAGCAGTTACGCTTTAGAGAAAAATTACTTTCAAGAGATGGAAGAAAAGTATCGCAGTAAATCAAATAAAATATACATGTGTTACGGGGGTTTTGTGTATGCAGCTGAAATCTTAAAATTTCCTGCTGTGTTCAGGTTGCAGTACGTGTAACGATGCTCTGCGTCCTGTAGCTTTTGGGGGACTGGAAAATAGCAGATTGGAAAAAAAGACATAAAAACTATGTTGCTTCCTGGGATAGCTGTGTGCTGCGTGAAACTGAGATGCTCGGGCAGTCCTGCTCTCCATCCTCACTGCTGCTGAGCTCCTGCCCCATGGCAGGAGAAGGTGTGGGTTCTGGCCGGGCAGGCTCCCCCAGGTCAGGTCCTTACACCCCCAAAGCCCAAGGTGGCTGCTCCACAACTCAGAGCTGCTGCTGCAGCCCCCACTGACGTGGTGCATCTTGTCGTTCCCTGTTTGTTGGACGGTGTGCTGGAAGAGGGCACTTGGAAACACGTGAGTCGGGCTTGGGCTGGTTTTATTCTGTTTTCAGACAATTTTAGAATCATAGAATGGTTAGAGTTGGAAGAGACCTTGAAGATCATCTCGTTCCACTCCCTGCCCTGGGCAGGGACACCTCCCACCACACCGGGTTGCTCCAAGCCCCGTCCAGCCTGGCCTTGAACCCCTCCAGGGGTGGGGCAGCCACGGCTTCTCTGGGCAACCTGGGCCAGGGACTCACCACCCTCACAGCAAAGATTTTCTTCCTAATAGCTAATCTAAATCTCCCCTCTTTCAGTTTAAAACTTTTCCCCCTTGTCCTGTGGCTCCACTCCTGATCCAGAGTCCCTCCCCAGCTTTCCTGGAGCCCCTTTAGGGACTGGAAGGGGCTGGAAGGTGTCCCTGGAGCCTTCTCTTCTGCAGGCTGAACCCCCCCAACTCTGTCAGCCTGTCCTCACAGCAGAGGGCCTCCACGTTGAGCTCATGTTGAGCTTCTTGTCCACCAGCACCCCCAAGTCCTTCTCCTCAGGGCTGCTCTCAGTCCATTCTCCACCCAGCCTGTATTTGTGCTTGTGATTGCCCTGACCCTCATGTGGGACCTTGCACTAGGCCTTGTTGAACTTCATGAGGTTCACACGGGCCCACCTCTCAAGCCTGTCCAGGTCCCTCTGGATGGCATCCCTTCCCTCCAGTGTTTTGACCACACCACACAGCTCAGTGTGGTTGGCAAACTGGCTGAGGGTGCACTCGGTCCCACTGTCCATGTTGCCAACAAAGACGTTAAACAGCACCGGTCCCAGTGACGACCCCTGAGGAACATAACTCATTACTGGTCTCTACTTGGACATCGAGCTGTTGACTGCAACCCTTTGAGTGTGGCCATCCAGCCAATTCCTTATCCAGCGAGTGGTCCAAGTGGTTTTACTCTTGCTGTTTTCAGGGCAGACGTCTTTTCACTCCCCACCCCATACAGCAGCATACTGCATGATGGCGTGGGACCACACTGAGCCTTATTTGTGATTAAAACCCCACAAACTAACCCTCTTCCAACAATTGATAACTTTCTTTTCTTCACCTTCATTGACAGTGATGGCACCTGCAGCGTGGGGAGTATGAAATGTCAGCATTTTGCTAACAAATTGATGTTTGCCTGTAATTTCAGTGACCATCCTTTGGTGTCTTGGATACCTTCAGTGGTGGGACCTGCTTTAAGGAGTTGTGCCAAGCAGTCACTTAAGCAATCACTTCCTTGTACCTAAGGGAAAAGAGTCTCACTTTCCTCTAGGTGTAGGTGTGCATACCTGCGGTGGTGGACATAGGCACCGATACCTGGCGTTGTGTCGGGTGAGCGATGCTGTGTTCACGTGCCCCAAGCCTGAAATACCTTGCATGGAAGTGCATCCAGAAACGTGGCCAGGCTGGGCTTGCTGGGAGTTTGTGGTGGTTTAACCCTGGCAACCAGGACCACGCAGCCTTCACTCACTCCTCCCTGCTCCCAGTGGAATAGGGGAGGAGAACTGGGGGCGGGAAATAAAACAGTAATGGAAGAGAAAATAATAATAAAAGTAAAAGAATATACAAAATAAGTGATGCAATACAATTGCTGTCACCACCCAACTATTGGTTGCCCAGCCCGTCCTGAGCGGCGATCGTGGATTCCTGCCCCCCAGCCAACCCCCATTTATACACTGACCATGATGTCTGTGGTATGGAATATTCCTTTGGCCAGCTTGTCCTGTCTATGCTCCCTCTCAGCTTCTATGGGAAACTGAAAAAGTCTTTGACTTACTATAAACATTACTTAGCAACAACTAAACCAGTATGTGTTATCAACATTATTCTCATACTGAACCCAAAACACAGCAGCTGCTGGAAGAAAATTAACTCAATCCCAGCTGAAACCAGGAGAGAGTTACAGGGAATGCTGTGAAAGTCGAAGGGAAGTTACCAAAATACCGTTACTCACTGAAGAGGCACGGTATCAGTTCAATTTCTGGTTAATTCTCTTTCTTAATGTAAACTCAGTGCAAGGTGAGCATTAGAGAGGTTAAGTTGCTGATAGAAGTGACACGAGATTTTCTTTTTTATTATACTATGAGGTCTTTATTGGAGGATTTCAAAACATTTTGTCGAGCAGAGGTGGGTTGAATGAGCTGGCCAAGAGCATGCTGCGTGTCCCAAACGGGGAGACGGGAGCTGCGTGGCTCTTGCTCCCCATCAGTTGCAGGAGCCTCTGCTCATACAGGATCTCTTCTAGGGTGGTTTTTTTCCCTCTAAATCACTAAATACATGTTTTTATCAGTGAGCCACAGTGCTACTTTAAAAATAATTTTCTATCGTACAGAATTGGGAAGATCTGTCTTTAAATGTGTCAAACAAATATACTGGAGTAAAAAAACTCGCCCTCGGGAAACTCAAGATAAGGTCCACTGGGAGGAAAGCGCTGCAGAAGACTTGTACTCGTGTTGTGGCCAGTGGCCATCCCTGCCTGGCCATCAGGCGAGGGATGTGTCCGGCACCCGGACCTGGCTGCTGTGCCTCCTGCCTCCCCGCGTTTCATGTGTGCCTGTTGTGTGGGGGGAGAAACCTCTCAGCAGTTTAATGAATTGATGGTGGTCTTCGTTGAAGAATACATCAGCGTTTTCAGTATAATCCCCTTTTATTGTAAAGGTTTAACCAGCCCAGAGCATAGTCTCCTGTGATGTGCATCTTTCCCCAAAACAGCTAATTTAAAAAAAAAAAAACAAAACAAAAAAAAAACCCTTTCAGATAGTTCTGACGTCCTTTCCTGGGCTCTCTAATATAAAAATAGTCCCTGGAATCAGATTAAGAAGGAATCCAAGTGAACCAGGTATTTGCTTTCGAGGTGTGGCCGCGTTTGTGAGGCACAGGGCTGGCGGAGCCCCGTGAGCGGGGGCTCCATTCCACACACTGGGTTTGTGCACCTGCAGCCTCTGAAGTGAAGTGTTTGTCCCCTAAACTGCTAATGTTTTAAATGTTAATGCCGGAGTGTGCCTGGCATGGTTTATTGTTTCCGTGTTACAAATCTGCAGGCTTTCAAAGACTTACAGAAGGTGTTTGCACATAAAAGCTTGCGATGTGAGTTTAGTTTGAAGATGACAAAATAAAAGAGTAAAATTAAAAAAAAACAAACTTAAAAGAAGCGTGATGCAGGGTGGGGTTCCCAGCTGCCCTCCGTCTCTATTTTCCTGGACCCGGGCTTGCAGCATCACCTTCCCTGGCGAGTCTCTTACCTTTTTGCTTCTGCGCTGTGCAGTTTGAAGTGCCGGATGCCAATTGATGGCTGCAGGGGTTTTTTGCCTTGGGGTTTTTTTCCCCTCAAGTCCCGTGCATTTGGTTCCTCAGGCGGCTGGCAGCAAAGGCAAGTTTATTTCTGTCGCTTTATTTTTAGCCCGATGCTTCTGGCCCCGCTGTTGATGCTGGCCACCACTTTGCGATCCAGTGGTGTGGAGCGATGTAACGTGGCGAGTCTGTGTCTGTGGGGGGGGGTTTGTTTCTCCAGGACATTTATCTTGCTCGTCCCCAACATGTCTGCATCCATGGGTATGGCCACTGAGCTCTGTCCTTGCACGCAGGTGGTGTTTGGAAGTGATGAGGGCTAATTACGGGGAGGGTAAAATAACCGTTTGCCCCACATGTCCTGTGTGGATGCATTTTGCAAAGGGTTTTCTTGCCTTTTTTACTGACTTTGTCACAGATTAATTCCTAGCTTTATTTGCGGCTGCATTGCTTCCAGCAAATTTGGGGGACTTGTCCTGTTATTAAAATCATCTTTTTTTGAGATCATGCACTTCATTGCCTTGAAAAGTGTGCTGTGAATCATACTGTTATAAAATGAGTCTAAATTGGATTTGGTATCACTTTTTTCCCCCATCCCAGCATGCCTTCTGCTCAAGATGCAGGACTTTGGTCGAGTTGAAGAGTTTCCTTGTCATACCTGGGGTTTATCAACGCCTTATAACCTTTCCTCCTCTCCTCCCGCCGGCCCGAGCCTCTCTGCTAATTTTGATTTGAGAAGAAATAAGCCAAAATATGCTCTGAGTGTAAGGAGATGATTATCACCATGGAATAATTACATTTTGGTACTTGATTTGATTTGTTAGCTGGAAGATTAGTCTGAAAGCAGAGAAGAAAATGAATGCATTGTTGACTGCAGGAAGTTATTTATGAGTTTTTACTTATGTTTAAAGGAATTCCCCCTGTGACTTAAGTAGCAGTGCAATTTATGGCCTTTCACATTGGATAGCTGAATAAATAAATAGAATAAAGACAGGAAGAATAAAAAGAAATGGTACCAGGTTTTGTGGGTGTAAAGTTTCTGTTGTGGAATGCAGGAAGCGATGGCTTTCAGAAACCCAACCAGACGGATCAACAAAAATAATGCATGCGTTGCATCGGAAAAAGAACACGATCCCAATGTGTTTTGCATTAATTATGTTATGGCAGGAGAAATGCTTACGTACTCACAGGCTCTGTATGGGGTTTGTGTTACGTTTCTGTAATTTTTCCATAACTATCTGCACGTAGTATTCCTTGCATGGCTGCTTCCCCTAATCCTGCTTCCACAAATCAAGCAAATAGCGTGATCCAGGAGGGAGAAATGGTGTCTCTGGTGGATATCTAACATTGGGAGCTGTTGGCGCTATTTAGTGTGGTGGCACTGTGGCAGATGGAGGAGATGGAGGAGAACACGGGCCTGCTGGACACAGTTTAGGAAACACTCAAGAAGGGGCTGCTTGGAGGTGAGGACAGGTTTGGACAGGACTTTGCAATCGCCATGGGAAAGCTCATGTGTGGAAACTTAACCGGGAAGCCAATCTGCGTGGAGTTATCGTGTCTTCTGCTGTCATAGAGGACAGGAGGTTGGCATAGCCCTTCTGTGGGCCAGCCTCCAGAGATGTGTCCGCCTGCCTGGGCTGCTCACATGATGGAGCAGAGTCACTAAATACCTGTCTTCCAGAAGCAGGCTCCTAGCACCAAGTGTGCGTTATCACTTGACTATTAAATCTTGTCACTCCATACGTGGTGTCTTTATGCCGTGTCCTGGGTCACCAGGGTGCAGTAAAGTGGAAATAAAGGCAAACCTCCTGCTCTGGCTCTGGAAAATGTCGGTGACGAGTGCGCTGATTCTGTCAGAGGAAATCAGGGATGCTCCTGCGCCTTGGAGCGGCGACGGGGGCCAGGCTTTGCTCTCTGCCACGCTGCTGTAGTGATGCTGATTTACACCAGCTGGTGATGTAGTCCAAAATTGTATTTTTGGAGCAGCTCTGACATCGATTGGGCTCACTGCGCTTTCAGGAAGCCCATCAGGCAGATTTCCTACTTTTTCCAGGTGCATGTCCTGGTGTTGGCAGTGGCTGGGAAAAAAATGCCCACTGACATCTCCCAAGGCTTCATTTCATGAGTATAACCTCCAGAGTTTGAAGAAATTCTCCTCGGGAGAGAAGCCTACTTGCAAATACTGCATATAAAATGTTTGGTGGTTGGTTCCTTCACTCTTTCTTTGGAAAGGCAGAAAGGGAAATGAGTCTTGCATCAAGTCCAGACCACTCGTTTCTGTGGACAAAACCTGTAAGAAGACCTTAGAGAGGCTTGGAATGTACCGTGGACTAACTGAAGTTGATTTAAACATTAAGAAAGCTTAACTCTTGTGCTCCCCAGTGCTGCAAACCAAAGGGATTGGTGGGACTGGACTCCACAAATCAGTAGGGATAGAAATGACCAAAGCTGAGATGGTCCCATTTACATGTCAGGTGTTCGGTTGCTCCTGCATTTTTGTATTACCATGTATAACAGCAACTGGGTAAGCAGAGGCAAAACTCAAATTTCTTGCTTGCTTGCAAGACTTGCAGAAGAGTCTTGGTCAAGGAGCACTTTCCAGGTGCAAGGAATGGGAATGATGCTGCCTCTGCTAGCAAGAAGATTCATTGTCTTTGTGGGAGCTGGAAAAATGATTTTGACAGGATAGAGAAGAAGCTGTGCTGTCGGGTGCTGAGTGCCCTCACCTTGGAAGATGATGCTTGCTGTGTTGTTCAAGAGACTGTATGAAGAAATGAGCTTCCACATGCGGTGTTGAGTTTATCCAGGTGTGAGCGGTGTAGTGGACATCAGGCAGGATCTCCTCTGGTGACCCAGCTCATGTGAGTCATATGGAAGATGTGATTTTGGGGAGCGATAAGAGGAGCTCGGAGGGGTGGAATGGTGACTTGAGAAACCCACCAAAAGTGATGTGCTTGACTACAGCTGTATTAAACTTTCACTGTTTTTACTTAAATGATGTTCATGACACTGATCATCAGTGTTGCATCAGCAGAAGCTATTGGTAGATCCATAAACTGGAGCGCAGCAATTCGCGGAGGGATTATGTATTGATATTTATCATTCCAAAGGGGCTCTTTGGGAACACCCAGAAATCTTGGGCGCCCTTTGCGATGGGTGGTGGAGGGGAGGGTAGGGGACTGGGGACAGTGGCTTTGTTGCCCTCACAAGGTGAACCCACCAGTGTGTATTTTCCATGGTGGACGGGCATGTGTATGATCATCTGGATGGGGAGGGACTCTTTATCAGGGAGTGTTATGATAGGACACGGGGCAATGGCCTCAAACTGAAAGAGGGTAGATTTAGATTGGATATCAGGAGGAAATTCTTTATGGTAAGGGTAGTGAGGCACTGGAACAGGTTGCCCAGAGAAGCTGTGGCTGCCCCATTCCTGGAGGTGTTCCAGGCCAGGCTGGATGGGGCTTGGAGCAACCTGGTGTGGTGGGAGGTGTCCCTGCCCAGGGCAGGGGGGTTGAAACTAGATGATCTTTAAGGTCCCTTCCAACCCAAACCATTCTGTGATTCTGTGATCTTGGAGAGAGCATCGCTTGTCGTGGGCAAAGGTGGGAGGTTGGGTGTTGAAGCCCAGTGCAAAGTTCTTCTTTGTCCTTAACTACAGTAAATTCATTTATGGCATGATGATGAGTGTCACACATGAATCCTCTAAGAAAACGCTGATTGTGGTCCTGGCTATTTTCGGACAAGCTTGCCTTGGACGCCTTCTGTGGTGTGATCAGCACAGAGTTCTGCCAGCGGGCTGCGTTGTGTCCCCATTGCCTGGCACTGACATGCTTTCTGCAGTACTAAGAGTCCCTTTAGTAATTTTGTGATTTTTAAATACTGAGCATAAGCTTTAAGTAAGCCAGAGTTAGTGGTGATCATGATTTATGTTATGATAGCCGTACTGTAATTTGATGTGTTATGCACCAGAAAGTCAAGAGCATTAGGATAAAGTCTTTCAATAACGTGCAACAAATTCTCATCATCAAGGAGTAACCGTTGTAGACGTTGTGTTGAGTAATTATTGAGTACGAGGAAGATTTGATATAGGAATTGTAGCTTAATCTCCTGCACTTCATTACATTTTCCCTGTGGTGGTAGCAAGAAATGGGAGGTATATTTTATTTTCCAATTTGAGTATGCTTGCTCAGGATGGCCTTGCTCTTAATGTTGCTTCACGGGGGAGAATTTACAGTGGGGATTTCCATTAATGCTAATGAGAGTTATGCCCATGCACTTTGCTGTCCTGGTGATAGAGGAGGAGAAATAGTAATTAAATTCTATGTCTTCTAAAAAAATAAAATGACCCTAAAATGTCCGGTATGTCGGTGGGAAGTAACTGAGAACAGGAGCTGCCGTCGTTGCTGCATTTGACCGTGCACTGGTGGCTGAGAGGGTTTTCCTCTTTCCCTCTTCTCTGTTCCTTAAAAGAAAATGGAAAGGAAAAAAAAAATCCAGCAATGCATTCTAATTGGGGAGAATAATGAATAATCTAAGCATAGATATTGTGATTATAAAACACAACATACAGGTCTGTAACGTAAAGTTGTCTGAAATGAGTTGCAGTAGGTTTTCTTTACGCTTATGATTAATTCACTCTTCCATTTAAAGCCATTAGGTGTAGTGCTGCGCTTGATTTAAAGTAAGTGCAGTTAATATTTTTTTGTTATAAATTTCAGGCATGCCGGTAAGAAATCATCAAAAAGTACAATTCTTTATGTAAAGCAACCGCAAATTCATATTAGTCCCCGTGCAAAACAAGAGGCAGGTTCTTCTGCAGCTGGATTTTGCCGGTTGGGAAGGGCTGGTTGCGTGTTGGGGAATTACAGCGAGCACGGCGTTAATAGGAGCTGTTGTGACACATCTTTTGTAGGGGAGTCTATCGAAAGGGAGTGAGGAAAGGGCTATACTTAATCAGTATAAATGTCAGTAGCATATTTTAATAAATTCTTGATTTTGCTTGGACTGTTTGCAATTGCATATTTAAAAGGAATCTGCCATCCCCTTTCGAAGGTATGTGACATTTAAAAGATCTGTAAAGAAGATTGGTTTGACAGCTTCAAATTACATTTGAAAGAGTTTTTTCCTTTCAAAACAGAAAATGAATACTTCCTATTCTAAATGTCACTGCAAAGACATAAACATGTTTAATCAAATTATATATTTAATTTATGTAAAATGTAATTTTTTATTCATGCAAGAGACTCACTTGTTACATTTTTACCATCTCCAAAGCTTCGCAAAGTTGGTGAACCGCTGAATCTCTTGAATAAATCACTGCTCAACATTTTTCAGACTCTTCCAAAATAGCCATTGGCTTATTGTTGGATCTCCCCACTTCCAGGTATTCGTGTTTCGCCTCGGGCTGCTGTGCTGCTTTCATTAGAGAGGAGTTGACTGGGTCTTGCTGGTGTGAGGGGTGCAACTCCCACCGAGGAGCCGGGGTGCTTGGGGTGGTGGTGGAGGACCTCTGGGCATGTCCTGGGCTTGTGGAGCTACAGCTGCGCATCAGGCTGGTCATGTCCTCTGCAGCATCACAGAGGGGGAGGGCTGTTGACCATCAGCTTTTATCCTCTTGGGCGGTCATTTCGTGGTGAACCAAAGCGACTGTGATGAAGCTGCTGGACCAAAACCGTGAAACCTCTCCTAGGGGAAAGGAAAAGCTGTTGGATTTGGTGCTCTGGACTCCAGCTTTCATGGCATGTGCATTAAGGGCAGATGTCTGAAACAGACCAGCAGGTCCAGAAGATAAGAAGCTTTGGCTCCTGGCAGGGCTGTTGGCCTTTCTGTGCTGCCATGCACGAGCTCGCTGGAGCTGCTACCTGCTCATCTCTGCCTCCGCCAGCAAAACCTCACGGGCTGGAGCCACCGGCAGTCGAGCCAGCCGTCCAGCACGGGCTGCCTTCGAGGATGGGCTGCTTTTCAAGAAAGAAGATTGAGCAGTAATCCCAGGCAAGTCCCGAGAGCAAAAGCTGGCTTTAAGTAGACATGTGTCATCAGGTGGTGTCACCCGGCTCAAGACAGATGGGTGTCCAGGGGCTTGGGGTTTCCTGCTGAGAGAGGAAGCAACAGAAGAGCAATCAAATCAAAAGAGCAAAACCAGGGAATTCAGCTATTTTGCCTTCTTTCTATTTTGATGGCTGCAAACTTCACATGAGCAAATACAGATGCTAAACTCATGCTTGTCCCAGAAAAGGTCAGAACTGTTAGGTTGTACCTGCCCAGGGATGAATATAGCAGGGCTCGGCAAACCTTTGAGCATGCCCTGCTGTCTTGCATCTGTGTCTCAGGATGACCAGGCATGCTCTGGATTAGCTCCAGCGGACTGGAGGATGTTGTGCAGGTTCCAAAAGCCAAGAAACAGCACAGAGTGTAGTCATGTTACTGGAAGCCTCCTCTGGAGGAGGAATGAGCGGGACCTAGAGGCACCTCTACTAAGTCCTGGGCCAACAGTGGAGCATCTTGCTCAGGCACTCTCTGTGGAGAAATTTCTTGGTTTTTAAAACTCTAGCGATACCTTCCTTTTCCATTTTTTAATCTCATCAATAACTACAGTTAGTAGTTCTGTCTTAAGTGCTCACTGATTAGCGAGAAGTTACGGTACTGGGAGTTAATTGCAGTTAAAGACCACCGCCAGGCAGACCCTGGTTCAGGGCAGACCCAAAGTACTGGGAATGTAAAGGCTTGGGATACATCAGAGGGCATAGTTTGATCATTTATTTGGTAGACAGAGGTACCCTCAGTCTTTTGGCGATGACAGGCATGCACAGCAAGGACAGAGCAAGTAGAGCCAGCATGAATGCTGGAGAGCAAAACTCAAAAACCTGACAGGCCTCAGACAAATTCATCCTCTGGCAAGAAGAAGTGTCAGAAGTCTTTCTGGTAGGTCATGTTCTCATGATCTTCTAAAACTTCTCTGTCTTTGTCATGTTCCCAGTGGGTATATTTGTGTATATTTATTCATGTAGGAGATGGCCAAGCCAAAGCAACTTAAATGAGGATCTTGCATGCAAGGCCCCCTGGAGACTGCTCTGTGTAGACGTGGTGACTATGGCAGCACTGACCATCAGGCCTCCCTTGAAGAGGAAGACTTTCTTGGGTAGACCCAAAGATCTGGAAGAGCTTGGGGTCTTTCAGTTCTTTTTTGCTAACAGCGAAGAGGGGTTGAGTGAATGAAGTAATATTGACAAAGCTATAATTTAGGTAATTAGCCAGCTGTCGTGTGTATTGAAAAGGACAGGGAGTATTTCTTCCCTGGTTTGCAGTTTCCTTAGAAGGGAAAATGTATCCGACTGAAGATACGTAGGAACTCACAGTTTGCAGGTAGCTAAAACATTGGATTTGACAAATGGAGACACATATTTTTTGAGACCCCGAAGGGAGCTCCTGAATGTTTTCTAAGCCCGCCTCCTGCAGTGTACCTCCAGTGTTGGCCTGATATTGAAATAGCACAATAGGAGATAACAGAGGGGGTTTGTTTTGCGCCTGCTAATGTCAAATTTCCTGATGCTTCCCTGGGATTGGAAAGCACCTTTCTTGAGGCTGAGGGACACCAAGTTCCCATGTGGTGGGGTCAAAGTGTGGTCAAAAGGGTTTGTCCTCCGTCTCCATCCTTATGTTAGGCTGGGCCTGAAACTCAGGCTGGCCAGAACGTTCTGGATTCAGAATTTTTGTATTTTTATTTTATAAAACCTTTAAAATATTCCCAGCAATATTTACAGTTCAGACGCAGTAGATTGGTGTGGAGATTTTGGAAGGCTGAGAGTAGTAAACGGTAGAGATTTTCAGTGTATTCCTCCTTTATGTTTTAGGGGAAATGCACAGTCTATAGTTTTTTTATTACCCATTTCAGCCTGAAATATGTTGCAACATTAAGTTGTATATTTCCATTGAAATATATGGCAGGAATAAAATTCTAGATAAAAGGTAACTATTTGACATTCTGTATAGTTGTTGTCATGCTGTTAAAATAACACATTGACTACTAACTTGATACGAGACAAAGATGAAGAGGAAGCCGTGTCAGCAGGATTTTCTGAGGAACCCTGTAATACCGACATCCAGGCGCTGCCTTCCCTCGCCGAACCCTTTCCTCTGAACTGCAAAAGCAGAGGTTGCCCTGAAATATTAACATCCTGAGAACTTCATTTTCTAAGTAAAATAATCCGCCCTGCCTCTTCCAAAAGAAAATATACTTGCAGTACGCTTCAGGAAAGCATAATGTTTAAAATTTGTTTTCACCCTCTATGGGCTCTCTGCTATAGAGAGTTTAAATCTAAAATTAGAAGAAAGTGGAGGCAAACTGCGGTTAGTTAACTGAGCTAAAGAGGTTTCAGGAGATGGCAGTTCCACTTTGTACACTGGCCAAAGCCTTCATGTTGTAGGGTGTAGGATCATCTCAACTGAGTCAGCCAAAATTATTTTAAACGTTGCATTGTATATTTTACCCATCAGTTCTAATTGCTGTCTGTCTTTTAAGCTCTTGCTGACCCACTACCTACCATCAATGGTCTTTGTCCCGTCGGGACTACATCCTACAGTTGCCATACTCAGTGCAAAAAAGCCAAGTGTGTGCAGAAATACATATTTTTTGTCTAATGTGGAATATTTTACACGTCTGGTTGCATGCTTTAACAACCTAGTTGAACAATAAGTCCAGCTACTGCCATGCAAGAATTTTGCAGGCAACCTGTAGAGTGTGAAATAGCTGAAGGCAAAGGCGTCTAAAAGAATAGCAAAGCCAGTTCAGGTTCCATCTGCAGTTGACATGTTGCGGTGCTTGATGGTTCCTCCAGGCTCTGAGTCTAAACTGCCCCATACATCTCCCAGCAGAGGTGGAGATTGTTCCCCAGAGACACAACTCCGGACCACAGACACCTTTCCTGTGCAAGCTGCATGGAGCTCATGGAGGTGCAGTAATGAACCATGAATATCTCCTGGAACCAGCACATCAGGAGAACTGGTTGGGGGTTCAGTTGCGTATGGGTTGTTTAAAGTAATACCAGGTGGCAATGGAAATGTGTGGTAGAGCAGAGTCATGCAGGACAGGGGGAATAGACTTGATGACCTAATGCATCCCTCTTTCCTCACCTTTTCGCCCAGCCAGGCTTATTTTCTGTCATTGCCTGGACTGTGGAGGCTTGTGAGATGTGGGAAAGAGGGACGTTTCAGTTTCCTGAGGTTATTTTGTGCTTGAAATGCAGTACTGGCTGAGTCTGTGCTTGTGGTTTCTTTGGTTAGTATGTGTGAACGTTTTCGGAGTTCTAAGGATGCTGTATAAATGCTGAGTGTTCACTGTAGATGGACCATCCTGTTGTGGTTGCAGATGTTCTTGCTCAACTGGAGGTCTCCATGGCCACAGTTGACATACAGAATTTCTGAGCATTCCCCATCCACTCCAGTGCAAAGTTTGCTGTTGAAGGGGCAGCAAGGATGGTACCTGGGGAAAACCTGGCTGACCTTGCAGCGAGACAGGCCGGGAAGCACCCACCAAACCCTTGCTGGTAACTCTGCCGTGTGAGCAGTGGGTTTGTAGATCACCACCACTCTTTCCAAGGTGTTTGTATATTTAAAATATTGTTTAAGAGCTAGTACTTGGGGAGTCACTGGGTGGGCAGCAGTGCATTGGCCCAGCAGAAGTGCTGGCTGCCTTACCACTCTCTTTCTGATGCTTCAGGCTTTCCTTTGTGGTGGTGGCAGGACATGACCCTTAGCTGCGCCAGCATAATTGTTTTGGCAACTTTTAATGCTCTTTCCTTCCAGCGGTCTGCGCAGTAAAGCATCTCGCTGTGCGTTTCCTCATGTGTGCATGTCCTCTGGTTGTTATCCCCTCTCACTGCCCGTTTCTGCTGCTTTTAGGAGGTGCTGGGTCACATCCACCATCGTCGTGGTGTTCCTGCCCAGGCTCTCCTGGCACAGCTCCACGATGTTGGGGTGGAAGCTCAGGCTGTGGTGCCTGGGCATCAAGATGCTGCGCAGCCTTATTTCAGCAGATGGGTCTCACTGGTTTTTAAGCGCTTGGAAATTCTTAGGTTATATTTGAATTCCTTGTTGCATGTCAAGGTGTCACCCCGAAGCGGGGAGCAGCGACCCGTCTCTGCTCCCGGGGAAGTCACCAGGAGGCTAAACCCACCCTGCTCAAAAAAAATAATCCTGCCTGGAGAACCCCACCGAGGGCTGTAAATATGAGCTGTTATTAAAAGATCCTGGAGATAACAGTTGTAGCAATCTCACAGCGAAATGGAATAGCTTGATAGTAAATTAGATTTTTAGTCATATAGGAAAAAATGTTCATTTTTCCATTGTAACTGACAAACTTGGTTTTTTACACAATGCATTATTTCTTCACTTTTCATACGTGCATTTTCCTTGCTATTTATAGCGTTACATGTGTGCAACTTGAAACCAGCCAGTTTGAAATGTTCTAATCTCAGATTTTCCATAAACATTCCTGCCTGTACCGAGACCCCTGTGCACCGAGTTTATGAAAACAGTCCCCTCTAGGCAAAGATTTTTCTAATTCCCTGAATATAAGGGGAGAAGTTTATAATGAAGTGTTGATAGGACCTTGAGTGTAATGTTGTGAGTATGTATATCTATAAACATGGTAAGAATTAGTTCTGAAGCATTTTGCTGAATAAAGGGTAATTTTACGTCCATATTATTATTTCTGTAACTTACTTTCACGCAAAGCGTGCTTTTAAATATGTGATAGTTCTGCTGTGACAACATATACTTTCCAATTTCAAAATACCTCTTTCAATATGAAGAATTACGGCAAAATAATTGATTCTGCTCAAATGTCTTCTATGAAGTGGGTTTAATGTTTGATATAAGAGGCCTTGTGGAGTGTTATTTCAGATGCACACATAATAATATTCAGCTATTAGGCATTTCCCCCATATGTTAATACTTAAAGGCTGCCTGACAGACATTAACGTTATTGAAGGGTTTTGCCGAGGAGGGCATTGCAGCGTTGCTGGGTGCTGCTCTGACTGCGACGCTTGTGGGATCCGCAGGTTCTGAGCCCCAGCAGCTCTCCTGTCGCGGATGGAGTGATGCGCTTCACTCGTAGAGAGAAGCAGCGATACATTTATTGATATAAAACCGGAGTTTAACAAAGTTTGATAGTAAATGCAACAGTTATTTAACAAGATTGGATGGCAGGGCACACTGGGTTATTTGTCGCAGGGAGGACAGGGTCAGACAGAGCTGTCAGGGAGACCCTCCTGTTGAGTCGAGGTTCAGAAAGAACTCCTTGGCTTTCTAAGCTCCTCCTCACAGAGAGGAGTCTGGGTGCGGCTGGATCCAATCCTGGTCCCAGACTTGGTCAGTGGCCTGCTGCTGTGCAGGAGAGCTCCAAGGGCTCTTGGGCTGTTCACTATTTATGGGGGTGAGATGACTGACCTATAGTCATATTTGCGTATCGACCACAGTACTGGCATTGTGGTGAGGTGGGCGCATTGCTCAAGTCAGCCCTTAGTTATTGTGGTGTTGCCTGTCTCCCCAAAAACCACGTTTGAGCCGGACGCAGCCATCACCACTAGATGTGCCCATTGAGCATAGGAAGTTCCACCTAAACATGAGGAGGAACTTCTTTACCCTGAGGGTGGCAGAGCCCTGGCACAGACTGCCCAGAGAGGTGGTGGAGTCTCCGTCTCTGGTGACATTCAAAACCCACCTGGACGTGTTCCTGTGCAACCTGCTCTAAGGTGACCCTGCTCTGGCAGGGGGTTGGACTAGATGATCTCCAGAGGTCCCTTCCAACCCTGTGATTCTACGATTCTATGATGACCACCATGGGTGGTTATTGCCTGGGCAGGGTTATGAGAGATAAAAGTCATGTTGGCGGGGGAGCACACCGTCACATCTCTATCCCCTTGCAGTGTGACGGGGTGGTGTGCTGGGGAGGGCTCATGTTGCCTGTTTGCATGGATAAGGTTTGGAGGGCACAAGCCGGAGCTGGGCTGGAGTGGGTGCGGGCACCTTTGTGGTCCATCCTGGTCCTTCATCACCCATCCCAGGCTCCATCATCCCAAGCTGTTTTCAAACTTTATTGTCACAGCGGCTGGCTGTGTGGTGTTAAGCAGTGTTTACTTGAGACCAGGAGGCCACTGATCCCAGCATGAGAATAAAACTGATCTTGAGCTTTTTCCCTGGTGGACCCTCCTGTGCCGAGACCAGAGAAGGGAAGACACTAGCCACAGAATCTGGTCTTGCAGCCTTGCAGATCACTGAAAAATAAGATTATGTCCTTGGGTACTGCCATTGCAGAAGTGCCGGTTTCCAGGCTGCTGGTCAGGAAAATAGTAAAAAAGCCTGAACTGTGTCCTCGGTTGTGCTTACAAATCAGCTGTGGATTTATACTGAAGTCCTTGGTGGCTTCTAGATACTTTGTTGTGCTGGAGTTTCCTCTTTCCCCTGGTATCTTTTTTCTTCCTCCCCAACAGTATGTTAACGAGATTTACTGGCCCTTTGAAATATTTAATGTAATGCTGGCAGTGAGCAGTGCGTCTGGTCACCGGACCCTCTCCGGAGGCTGCTGGAACTCTTTCGTCTGTGACACGTGGCTGGGTACAGGAGAGTGCAGCTGGATCTGAAAATACTCAGAGTGTCCCTAAGAGCTACGGGCTCATGTATAGGGGGCATATGTGTAAGTTACGAAAGCCTGGGCCTCTTGTGGGTGCCAGTTTACTGGCAAACTGGTGGGCAACAGGTCTGCGGGGAGGCTGGGCTGCAGCCTGTGCAGTGTCGATCCCACCGTGGGATTGGCCATCAGTTGAGATGATGGGGGTTATAGTCCGTCTCTTACTGGGAGCCCTCGTGGCACCAGTGTTTCAGGGATTTGAACTTCTCTGGGAGTCCCCATGGACAGAGAGGTCCCAAATTCACCCAAATGCAATCTTTGATGCCATTCCCACCTCCCTAGAGTTAATTTCAGAAGTCTTTGGCTAAATCTTGCTGGAACAGGACCACGGCTTGGTCAGCTCAGCATCTCTTCAGTCTGCTTTCAACAGCACTTAAAAAATGTTAATTGAAAACAGAGTCTGTGTGCATCTTATCCCAGGCTCAGCTTCTGCACTCCCTGGGTGCTCCAAATTACTGTTCCTGTCTCTTGGGGCTTCTGGTTGTACGGGGTTGGTGGAGAAGAATGTGCTTAGAGAACCTTTCCGATAATACGGTTCCGTAATCATGTGCAAAGATTGAAGTGGGACCTCTGGATCAGGAGGTGTGAGTTGCTGCTGGCAGTGCTAAAAGCATATTCTTTCTGCTGCTTCCAGGATTGGTTTTTAACTCTCATTTTTAGGGTTACCGGCACTCCAGGAAAGGTAGCCTGATGCTTTTGGTTCCAAAGCATGGATGCCTTAAAATTACTTACCTGGCTTTACCGGTTCAGAAAATAGCTCATTTTTCTAAGATTAATTTGAATGCAGCTTTTAAAAGGTATTTCTCTCATGACAAATGATTTTTTTGGCAGTGAGCGTTCATCTCTTCCGCACTGATGCTGCCTCCTCAATTTCCTTCTGCGGCATCCCCGATAGCTGCCAGGCTGGAAGTGCAGCTCAAGACCTCATATTGGGATGCAAAATCCAATAGATACTTCAAGTATTTGAAGTATCCATGATAAAGGACCCCCTGGAAGGAAAAGGTTTGCAGCAGGAGCTGGGAGAGATCTGTAGCGATGGTGTTGCAGAGCGCACAGCGCCGCCGTAATGTTGTGTGAAATACTGTACCCTCGCGTTACGTTTTAGGGAAAAAAAGTGTTGTAGCAAACTGACACGTTCCCCTTGGTGTTCAACTAGTGCCTTCCGTATGCGCTGATGGACCATGGCTAGTGTAGAGAAGGAAAGCAAGGTAGGAAAATAATAATAGTAGTCATCATCATCATCATCATTGTCCTTATAATAACAATAGAAATTACGTTTTGGAAAAGGGAGAAAAGTGCAGGTTGGCATTTAGGGAGGAGTAGTTGGTAAGATCACACCAGACCCATCTGTCAAAAGGAGACCCCTCTGTGCAGGGTGCCCAGCCGGGATGGACCGTCCCTCATGGTGTGCACGTCCCAGCCCGAGGTGCTGCGCCCAGCGTCTGAACTGGCAGGGTATCTCCACCTCTGGCAGAATTTCAGGAGGGTGGAGGTGGGTGCGCTTGGCCGTGCCAGCTGGGAATGGCACCGCGCTTCCCCTCTTCACGCTGCACCCTCCTAATGGATGCGAGCGCTGCTAAATGCATCACCTCATTTCATACTGCATTCGCAGGGAAAGTGCAATTTTATTGAACATTAGGATTGAATTCTTAACTGACTAATCAATTTTAGTAGTAAGTTAAAATGCCTGGTATTAATGGACAACTGCAACCATTAATCAGGGTTACAGTAGATTAAGAGTTGTCAGCATTTATGCTGATAGTACTTACATATCGTGGGCTTACGGACTGCATGCGCCACTTCCATATTTTTCTAAACACGTGTAACACCCCGGCTTTGCGCCTATGGATTGTTTTCTCCCTTCTTGGGCTCTTCTTTGGAAACACAAACCTAACCGTCATTGGTGTACGGCTTTTTTGCACACTTGGTTTCATGTCAAAAGAGATGGAAAAGGTTCATTTGTTCAACTATTTGTTTAATTTGATCTGGTATGAGAGTAAACCAAGACAAATAGAGTGTTTTTAATGAAACTATTTAAAAATCTCTGGCAGCTCCAGAAATCGTAAGGCATTAGAAAAATACAATTCAAGGAGCTTGGGTGGATATAAATAAGAAACGCACTTCAGGATTCACTTACCAAATTCATTTTGCTTTCAGTATTTTATCACAGTAAGCGGTTTCTTAAGCCAGTGAAGCAAAATTTTTTGTTCAAAACCAACCAAAATAGAAACAGGGCTTAAACCTTCATGGGTTTTGTGAATACGTTTCCTTCATCCATTTTATTGGGATATTTTTCAATTTGAAGCTGGGATTTCCTAAAATCTTTTTAGTCCGCAGTCTTCAATTAGCTGATTACTATGGATTATATGCGGACTTCGGATACCTCATCAAGCAGTCTAATAGCTGGATCATATTGATTGTCCTTCAATTAATCATGTCCCCTATTTTCATTTATCAAAACCCAAATACATGTAATTAACTCTGGAGTGATATAGCTCACCGTAAAGTGATTTTGCTACTGCTATAGAGATAACTCGGTAGATTATACTAATAGGAAATGCAAGTTGAAATTAAATTAATGGTATCGTGTCCATCACGGAAGAATAATTAAAAAACTAAAAGTGAACGACCATAGTGAGGAATCCTTTGTAACGGCAGTTGCAGATGTTTGTGTCTGTATTCGTTTGCGTCTTGGGGACTTGCCATCCTTGAGCTTTGGAGCGACTGCCCTCAAGTCTCCCAGAGGAGATGCAAGAAATGCCCCAAATTTCTCGCCAGGTGGGGAGAGGGGACCGAGAAGGTGCAGGGTGGATAATTGCAGATTTTTTTAATTTTTTTTCCCCCGTCAGTGGGACGATTTATGAAAAAAAGTACCAGATGACATTGTTTGGCTTGAAAAGCAATTTTATTAATTTGAATGTAATCTCTCCTTCCCCCAACGCTCGTATTGAAATTGGCTCAATGTGCTTAATTCCATGACAGACTGAATTGTAATAAATAATATACAATATCCCCAAACCAGCTTGCTTCAATTGGCATGATATTTATGTACAGCGAGTTTCCGAATTGCTCATCATGGCTGAGACTTTAAGCTGCGATTTTGGGCGTAAACACAACTGTGTGTAAACTCGGGGAGAGCAGAGTATTTGTGTGTATCATCATACCTGCTTCCAACTAAAATGGACATACTATATACGCGCAGGCTTTTTTGCAGTGCATTGGCACTAATTCTTGAGGAACTCACGTGATTTCAAAATCACTTTTTTTTCCCCTTAAACCTTCTGGGTGGGAATGCGTTTGTTTCTGGAGCAGAGAAGTTACCCAGGCTATCTCAGGACTTGTCACTGAAACTTTGATATTTCTCAGGACCTTACACTGAAAAGTGCTTGAATTATCTCGGTTATTATTTTTTTTTTTAATAGCCAGAATAAAGTGAAATATATTTTTCAAAACTGTTGCCCAGAATTTCCAGCGGGCTTCGTTCAAATAATGCCCGAAATGATACAAATTAAAAAGTATTATTTTCTTTGAGTTGGTTTGGTTAATCCTCAGAGAAGAGGAGTTAGAGCTTTGTCAGTAGTGCTGTTTCACCACCACTTCAGCTTTCCTGCCTCAGGCACTTTGTTATCAGACATTAATATCTGCAACAGCAACCAATTATCTTGTAATTTTAACAAAGGCATCAGAAAAGAGAAAGTGCTTGTTGGTTCGATGGTCGTAAATACATAGATCACAGGCAAAGAGCCTTTACTTTTATTATGCAAAATAATGACTATGTAGCTGTTAATGGAATTTACTTTATACTATGACAATTTATACTTCTGCGTGTCTTTGGAAGAGCTTTCCCACCAAGGCTGTTTTGACAGCTCTCTGTAATAATACAGGAGAGTGATGTGTCTAACGAAGTCTCCGAGAAAAATATCTGGTTTGCATTTCAGAACTTGTCATTCAATATGTTTTGCAGTAGGAGATAGTAAGGGAAAGATGCCTTCCATCTCGGGCTGCCATCGCATCCATGCAGCGTATGTAGGGGCTGCCGCCACCCCTGCGGAGCCGCAGGATGGGAGAAGGGTCCTGCGCTGGTCCAGCCTTGAAGGAAAACTTTATCTGAAGCGGTGTAGAGTGCTGTGTTCTGTTGGTCCAGGATCACAGTGTATGTTGGACTCCATGGTCACCTTGCCTTAGTTTTAGTGATAAAATTATTCATCATAGTTTTCTCAGATGCCTTCTGCGAGCTCTGTGCTAACCCTGTGGACGATGGGGATTTTAAGCTGTGGTTGCTTTGGCTGGAAGGGAAAGACCTGCAGGACCTGTTCACCAGCTGTGCGTGGAAAAGGACTGGTGGTAGAACCTGCTCTGATAAAATAAGTGATCCACACACATGTATGACATGATGACTGTTGGAAAAATTTGTAAGTAATGCGTGCGTATCAAAACAATGCCAACAAAACAGTAAATGAAGTGTAATTGGTTGAGTTTCCCGTATCAGTGGACGTGGGAGCAGTCAGAGGAGGAGGAGTGCATCGATGCTAGTGAGGGATTGCTACAGCTGGTGATTCTCTGCTACCTTTGCAGAACCGCAGAGATCTGGTTCCGGAGGTTTGGGACCAGAGGGAGAGTGATTCTGGCCCTGCCCTCCCCTTCCATCATAGCAGGGGGTTGCAGCAAGCCTCGGTCCATGGCACCCAGGTGGTCCCGGCCAACAGCAGCTGCCTCAGGCATCGTCCTCCCCTGGGCTTTGGGGCTGCCCAGCGTGGAGGTGCGTGGAGACCTTCTGGAGGTGGTGGTGGAGCACGTGCAGCCCCCACAGCAGCTCACCTCGGGGCTTCTCCTGCCCTCCGGCTGCGAGAGGGCTTTCGGGGTGCACGGGCACTTCGTTGCGCATTAATTAGTTTCATTAACTCCCCTCTGCGTTGGCAGGGAGTTGTTTACTGGGAGCGGAGATGGCTCCTGCGGCGCTGGGATCTCCTGCCGGCTCTTCCCACCCCGTGCTGGAGCAGAGCGGGACAGCGAGGGGGCTGCCTTTGGCCAGGGATGCGGCCGAGTTTAAGTGTTGAGTTCGGCTTTGTTGTTGTTTGTCTCTTCCTTTTCCTCAGCAAGCTTTTCTTCTCCCCTAATCCGCAGAAGCAGCCCAAGAAATGACATTTATGCATATTTCATAATGTGATTTCTGTAGGCATACGGAGCAAACAAATCAATTTCTCAGCAGCACGCTGTTTAAAAGAAACAGCAACAACCTGTGGGATAAGTTGCAGAAGCTGTTAAAATTAATTATAAATGGCAGAAGATATAACATTTGGGGGAAAAAGTGCTAATGTGTGAAGAATAATAAACATTCACTAGATGAAAAGGAACTCTCTGTCATCTGATTATTTAAACTTCATATATTTATAAATATCATAACACGTTAAAACAATGTACCGCTCGCTACCAACAGCACATTACCATTTTATTCTGGAATTGCAACGGCCTCGTCTGCTATCTCAAATAATAGCTCTCACCTTCCCAGGCTCGGAGTTTTACTGCAGGTTCGCGGCTGCGTGACTATAAATGCACCGTAATATTTTTCCAAAAAAAGCAGGAGTCTGTCGGCAGTGAATGTCGATGGAGTTTTACTGGTCCATGAGCTTTAGAAGCTCCACAGCAGGTAAGGTCTTGCTGAAATATCTTCTTTTTATTGGGAAGCTAGTGTAAATGTACCCAACCAAGGTGGGTTTTTAATGCTATGGGCTTCAGTGAGAGTTGTGTGGTGCCTGCCAGTGCTTCTGTAACCTGTTCAAAGTGCCTCTGGACCACAGCGCTGTCGTTTCTGAGCAACGAGCACTTGGGTTTCTTAACCTGACCATCCCACCTGAGCTACGGAATTTGTGTCACTGTGATTTTTCCATATATTGAGCAATGTGGATGAGATCTCCCCTGGTAACCAGGACGGACGCCACTGACATTAGCCAGGGTGCTCTTTCTGTACGGTGACTGCGTACGGCGATAAGCACCCGCGCTGTGCTATGAACTTTGCTCAGATTGCCCGTACGGTGAAGAAGTTAGGTCATCAGTCAACAAAATATGCTTTAATTAGAAATAAATTGTTATTTTCATGCTGCTTTTACAGATGAAATTAATGGAAAATAGAAGAGAGTGCATTCCTGCTCAGGACATCTCATGGTCCTGGGCTTGGGAGGGTTTTGGTGGGTAGCTGCTCCTGGCCGGGCAGGGAAGCTGCTGGGTGGCCAGCAGAAGGGCTGTGCGGGCAACGAAGGATGAAGAGCATCTCTCTGCCACGAAAGGAGCTCAGGGAGGTGGGCAGGATATGGAAGCCTGCGGCAGAGTGATATGCCGAGCATCATTAAGCCAGAGGGCTTTGCTAAATTGTGGCTGGATTTTGCCCCCGATGAGTTTGGCAGGGTATTGCCGTTGGCTTCTGTGGCGCAGGGTTGGATCTCCGCCATGTCCATGATCCTCCTCGTGGTTTTAGCAGCCTCTCGTTGCAGTTATTTCAAAATCCACCGTTTTTAAATTTTTTTTTTTTCCCCCCGAAGGTACTGACCTGATAACGCGGCGTCAAAGCCGCTTGGTCCCCGTCACCCCGCGGCCTGTCCGATGCGATGTGACACTTCGGCCCTAATGTATGTGTCACTCCGTGCTACCGCCTTCTTGCTCCTTGACTGCCAGCGGGAGAGACCTCCTCGCTCCGCGGGGAGCATGGGGCTCGTTTCCGTGGGTGCCACCTTGGGAGCATCGTGTGCCCGCCATGTCCCCCCCTTCATCCCAAGCGCAGGGATGCTGCACCGGGAGCTCGGCGGGGAGCGTTTGCCGAAGCCGTGACCTGGTCGGTGGCAGCCGTGGCTTTGTCCCAGCGCAGGAAGGGAGCTGGGGTTGGGGAGCGAGGCCATTTCGGCTGAAAGGCTGTTAGATTCAGGTCACTGAGTTTGGGCTGCTGCGTTTTCTGACAAAGTCTAAAAAATGCAGATTTGTAGCAACCCTATGTTAATGAATTCAGACTGCTTGAATTTCGCACTGAATAATGGCCGGAATTACCAGAGATAGTGACTTATGAGATGTGATTGAATATCATCCTTTTCCCGAGATTAAATTGATAAAATGATGTAATATCACATTATTTTTATTAGCATGCTTTGATACAAAAATCTCCATGGAGCTGAAGATTTCGTTATAATAAAACAAAGGTACTAGAATGACAAAAATATTCAATAAATTTTTAAAACGTAGTATCACATTTTAAATGCAATTTTGTGCGTATGGTGAGTGAATGCAATACCTCTTTACCCTCAGGCCGCCCACTTTCATACATTAAAAATATTCTATTTAAATGCAGATTTTGATTTGGTATCTGGCATGGCGTTCAAGGGGAAGAGACAGGAGAAAAGGGAAGAATGCGTGCATCTCTTAATTTAATTACATGTTTCTTTTGACGTGCTAAGGTGCAAGCAGTTGTTAGGCGGACGGGCTTGCCTGTATAAAAAAAAAAAAAAGTTCAAGGTTGATTTTTGAAAATCTGTAAAAGAAAAGGTAGTCTCAGCCCTGAGAGAGAGTCCGGTGAGATCTTATGGATGTAAAAGTGTATATACGTGTATATACGTGCATCGCCCCACGTGTGTTACAGGCTCCCGCATCCCTCACGCCGGACGGCTGGTTCCCAGTGCCGTGACTGTGTGACAGCCCTGCTGAAAATCTCGTCCCTGTTGGAAATAACCGCCTGCTAAATCGGAAAGACTATTTTTAGCCAAGATGGATGCAATAATCTGGTTTCTGGTGTGGACCCCTCCGGTGCGGCAGCGGAGTGCGGGCTGAGGGGCTCTCCTGTGCCTGGGAGCTGTTGGGGTGGGTGCCCCTTGTTCTGTTCGCTTGGTCTCATCCAGATGGATGCGGGTTTCTGGAATGAAAACCAAAACGGTTTGTTTATAACTACCTTGGAAATGGCGGAGATTGACTGCAAGGGCCAAAAGTCATAGTAGCAAAATGCTTTAAACACCACGGAAGTGATTTTGCCATTTGATTGTGTAAAAACCCGGGAGGTTGTGTTTGGTATTGGTGCTCTTTGTCTTCATTTGTATGTCGTACGAGTGAAAGCCTATTTTCAGAACTCAAGAATATTTGAATTTCAGTGCCCTGGAGCAAATAGGTTGAGTGGTATCAGAGATTATCAGATTTAATTCATTTATTTTAAATGTAAATTGATTTGAAGCCACTGGGAGCCGTTAAAGTGTGCGGTCATTGGCCTCCACGCTTGCCGTGTGTTATTTCTCCTGCCATCCTCCTCCGTCCATCCCTTCTCCCAGTCTTTTATCAGACTGGTTTGTTCCTCCCGTCTCAAAGACACTTGGGTTTCGCGGCTCTGTGCACCTCGGCATCGTGTATAAGGTGTGACGCCTCTTCTCCTGACACGCACTTGAACATTTTGGCTTTGCCGGTGATGTGCTGTGGCCGCATCCCACATCCATCTCCCAGAGCCTGAACTTCTCCCTGCCTCCAGCGGCGTTTCTCTCCCTTGTTTGTAACACAGAGATAATGCGGGTGTTTAATGGGGTAAGGGGATGGTGATTAATCCTGTGGTCCTGCGAGGGTACTGGACCGTGGTGGGACTGAGTTTACAAGCCGCTGGGTTCCCAACTGGTGTCTCCTCGCCGGGCTGCACAGGCTCTTCCATGTTCAGTGCAAAATACGTGTTTTCAGGGGTTGCGTGATTCACCACGGGCAGCTTATAGATTCCTGTAAATATAAATTCAGGGCTGTACCAAATAATGCCAAATGTGTATTTTTAAGTCTACGTATGAAATTATTTGATCTCCGAGAGCATCGCATTTGCCAATTTTTCTCTCAGGCACATAGATATTAAAATGGTATTATGCACAATATGTGGCAGTAAAATTGGAGTCGCAATGGAAAGCAGTATTATAATTTTTTTCCCTTTAATTTTAGTCTCAAAGAATGTGTCCTTCTGAAGAAAAGGTTATTTGTCTAATATGCTGGAGAACAGTTTGCAAAATTAGATAAGAGTTATCCCCATAAAATGAGCTGCAAAGGGAAAGCAAGGCACGGAAACACTTGGGACTCTAAACCCATCTCGGTTTCCCGGCACAAATGCAAACTCTTAATATCTCGATCGTTTGTGAGTATTGGCGCAGCAGGTGGGATTTGCTGCGAGGAGGTTTGGGTGGAGCAGGGACCGCTCCTGCGCTCCGAGGCAGCGCGGAGGATGCTCTGACCTGCCTCCGCACCTCAAACCAACCGGGTGGCTTCGGGAGACAGTTAAAATACGCCCTACTCCTTTTCAGAAGAAGTAAATCCCAACTTATTGCTCTCCTTCTTCAGCATGCAAAAATAAAAGCGTTTAGATATGGCCATAGCCTTAAAATAAATGTTAATAGGCGAATAATAAACAGCTGATTTAAAACATCCGAGGAAGCGCTGATGATATTACCTGTCTCGTGAGCGCTTAACTCGGGACTCCTCATTTTCAGCCTGATAAGTTTTCCTGGGTTTTGGGGGTATTTTTTCTTCCAGACGTGGTGGGGGAAGGAAGAAAATCAGTGGAATTGGTTTACATGTTGCCTTAACTACTCTCACAATAGTGAAAAGCTCTCATCAAGTATGTATCAGATTATTTTATTATGCCAACATTAATATTGGAAGCACACACGTAATCTGGAGTCAGCAGGTTCATACACTACTATCTCATTAAATTTTCAGGCAAAAGCTGCAAAAATTAATTGGAGGCGTGTAATAGTTTAGAATGTGAGCTGGCTTATGGTAATATAAATTACATGAGGAGAAGACAGTTTTATATACTGAGAGAGAGAAAACTGGTTTACTTTAATGAGAAGAGATAGAAATGTGGAGCTATTTTTTCATTACAGATGCACTCTAAACTGTTTGGACTTACTTGATGAATAGAGTTAATTCTCTGCTACAGTTCCAATAATTCATGTTGCACAGTTTAATGACTTCTAGATAAAAACAGGATTGAAATGTTAATTTCTATGAAGAAATTGGAGCACTCTCATACATCAAGCTTTTTTTTCTATTAAACTACTAGTTAATTTCACTAAACAAGTCTCTTAGAGGTATTTCATGCTACATAGATTTCTGTATTTCTCACCTGCTGTATTTTACTCTGTTGGCCATGAGCGTTGGCTACCGCAGAGCGCCACTGAGATGCAGAAAACATTCCGTTGTTCTTAACCTGCCATTAGAATAATTAAAAGATTTTTTCCCTGCAACGCACATGGTGGTGTTTAGACTTTTTGGTGTTTTCTCCTGCGTTTCCCAGCTGATGCTTCACCTGGTGAGGGTTTTAGGTTCGCCACCCGGTTGAGGGATGGGTGGGGAAAGAGCTGCAGCCGATGCCGCCTCTGATGCAGCCCTGCCGGAGGGGAAGATGCTCAGGGCTCTGCTGCCTTTGCCACCCAGACGGAGCCACTGGGCTTCATCCCAGGAACAGGCTGCTGCAGGGACACCGGGCGCTGCTGGGTGGTCGGTAGCATCTGCCTATACTGTGCTCGGACCTCCTTAATTCATTTTGGCTGGTGGTCTTCTGCCTGTTGCCTGAGGTTGGGTACCACTGACTGATGCTGCATAGAAACAACAAAATTGTTTTTCCTATTGCATATTCCTTGGTTTAGGAGTTTCTCTGCTAACTTGCATTTGTTTCCGTTGTTTTGGTTCTGGTTTCACCATCATAGATGCGTAGTCTTGCAGCAGCCTTGCCTTGACCTTGTGTTTGGTGCCATTCCACTCGCTGTTACGTGTGCTCGGCTCTTCACCTTCCGTCAGTTTGGTATTTGCAGTTTTATATCTGTGGGTTTATATTTGTGATATTCTGCAACATCTTTGCACGGGAACCTCGTCATAAACCCTTAGTAGAAACCAGCTTGATCTTGCCTTTTACAATGGATTGCAGGACTCATGCTCTTGCTTCAGGTCCCTCTTGCCCATGACTTACCTTCCCATCCCCGTCCATGCTGAGCTGCCATTCCCTCTGCCCATGGCAGCTCCCCGGTTGATGTTCTCTGTGCTTCCAGATCAACTTCCCTGGGGGTTTCCTGCATTTCGATTTTGGGGTTTCCTGCATTTATATTTCTTGCTGCGGCCAGGTCTCGCCCACAGTGCTCAGCTGAGGCACTGCACACCGCTGCAGCACTGATGGGGTCTGTTCGTTTCGTTGCTCCCTTCAGGTTAGGACAAGGTTAGGACAGGAGGAAATGGCCTCAAGTTGCTCCAGGGGAGGTTTAGATTGGATATTAGGAAAAATTTCTTCATTGAGAGGGTTATCCAACATTGGAACAGGAAGCGGTTGAGTCACCATCCCTGGAGGTATTTAAAAGACATGTAGGTGTAGTGCTGAGGGACATGGTTTAGTGGTGGACTTGGCAGTGTTAGGTTGACAGTTGGACTTGAAGATCTTAAAGGTCTCTTCCAACCAAAATGTTTCTATGATTCAAGGTTCGCTGGGAGCCAAAGTCCAGATCTGCAAAGACACCGACCTGGTCAGAAGTAAAACATTTACTGTCCATAAAGCAAGGTGATGGTCAGACACTCATTTTTACTTTTGGTTTATTTGTGTTTACTTCAATGTAAAGCTGTTCTGCTTTTCTTCCTGTGCATTTGGTGGAAGTTGAAGAACTTTCCTCCTTAGGCTGGTAAGACAAGGGTGAGGGAAGTGCCGGGGCTGTCACAATGGTGCCGGGTTCTGCTGGACTTATTGGTTCAGGTGCTGTAGACTCCTTAGTAGACTCCATAGGTCCATATGTGTTACACCAGATGACACTGTTTTGATGTTTCATCTTGGTTGTTCCTTGCTGAAGCATCCCCCCTGACTTCACTGGGACCCCGGGTACCATCAGGAGGAGGACTCATGCCCATGGTGGAGACCTGGGCTGAGTGTGGGTGTGATCTGGGACTTGGTTTTGCTACAGGGCTGAGTAGGTCGTTGCCACCTGTGATCCTGTCCCCGTGTCCCCTACTCCATAGCTGCTGTTCTTATATAGCACCGTAAGCATGCAGGGGGGTGGAGAGCTGGCGTCACTGACCAGAGGAGCTCAGTCCCCAACACTGTGACCATGGCAGGGAGGGAGAGATGTGGGCTGCTCAGCATGGGTGGCACTCCCTTTTGTTGTCACCATATGCTTCTTGAGAACAGATTTTCACCTTGTTATTTTCAAACAGAGAAACTTTTAACCTTCCACTCTAGCCCCAGAATCTCATGGAGGTTTTTTGTGCGTGGGGGTGAAGAAACCATCATGCAGATGCAGGCTCTTGCAAAGAGGTGAATTATCAAGGTGAGCTTGGCTGGTGAGTTGGTGGCTGTGGGGACACCACCGTGGAGCTGCAGGTGAGGTCTCCTTTGGGGCCAGGCGCTGCTCTCCCGCACCCTTCTGGTAGCCATCTCCAAACCCTGGTGCGATTTGGCCAATGCCAGCATTTTGCCCGTAGGAGGAGGAATTTTGGGGCCTGATGACATCAGCCAAGTGCCCATCCAGGTTGGAAAGTGAGAGTCTGGCTGCTGGTGGGAGGGACCTGTGTCCCTCAGCCTGGTTTCCCCTGTACCGTGCCTTGGGCTTCTTGTCCTGAAAGGCGCTTTTATACTTGGACCTTGTATCGTATTGTGCGGCCCCGGTGTCTGACACCGGATTAAACAAAGTGTAGCACGTGCGAGGTGTACGGTACAATTATTTTAACCCGTTTTGCTTTCTAGTGTGGAAAATCTGCTTAAAATAGGACTTGCTAAAGTCATTGTACCATATACAAAGGGGTTATTAAAATGCGCTCCAGAAATAGAAAATAGGATTAGAAGAGACACTTTGGCTTTGAGGCCTTCTCCAGCCGAAAGAAGGCCTCATGGCCAAAATGTCTCCTTTAATCTCATTTTCTGTTTTCTGGTAGGAATTTTATGAGCTCTCCTCACCCCCTCCCAGTGCCCCCCGTCTCTCTCTGCCCACGTGCTGGTGTGGCACTGCTCGGCTTCCTTCCCACAGCTGGGGGCTCATAAGACAAAAGGACATTTTTCTCTTGTCGTAATGGCAAGACCTTTTATTTGTAGTCCAAAAAAGTCCCCCCAAAAACCCACGACTTGTTTCTATCAACTGATTTTGGTTATTTGTAATATGTCTCCCATTTATCAGGATTTTTTGCTCTTCAGTCCTGGCAAAGGCTTATTGTGCTTCTGTGTCGTTGGTACAGAAAAACACCTGGAAATCCTAATTATTTAATGTGAGATGCTTCATTTTCTGTCTCTGAAGGTAATTCAATAGCGGACACCTGTGATGTGGATACCTACATATCTGTATATCTATATCACTATGTATTAGTTGGAAATGCAAAAGCCACATGATATACCAACAACTTAATGTTTTAAACATGTCCTGTAATTTAAATTTGACCTTTCCTGGATAATACTGAACTGATATCTAGTTGCTTCACAGCCTTCTAACATCCGGGTTCCTAAATGGAATTTTTAATTTAACGTGTAAAAATCTGTGCCCCAGATTAGGGGAAAAAAGCCCCAAATCTTGCTGTAACTCTTAATTACAGTTAATTACTGTATTTCTTAATTAGAGTCTTAATTTCTAACTATTTAGCTTCAGTGAAACAAACTGAAAAGCAGCAGTCCACAGAGAACCCATCTAAAAGAAGCAGTCGTGCTGGTTTTATATTTTTGTATTTGAGGGAATCCTGAACACCTTGAATTTTATTTCTGTAACTGGGAAGGGCAGCAGACGTTGGCCGTAACTGCAGTGGGAAAATTCTGGGGGAAAAAATACTCTATTTGAAAGGATTTGCATCCAGTTTGCAGGTTGGAGGAAGGAGAGAGGTGCCAGAACAGAAAGCGGGGAGATGTTTGTAGAGGGTGAACGTGCAGCATCTCCAGTAGATTACTCACCGGTTGGAGTAATGAATATTTGAAGAACTTGCCGGTGACCAGATTTTTAAATGTGAAAACCTTTTGGATGTTTACAATTGGAGCCTCAAAATCCTTCTCAGCTAGTAATGAGCAACGTACTCACCTGAGTGCTAATGTGAAGGTCCAGCTGGGGCGTTTGGGTTTCCTCTGAAGATGCGTGCTTCAGAAATGTCACCTATTGTACATCACAGAATGGTTTGGGTTGGAAGGGACCTTAAAGATCATCTCGTTCCACCCCCCTGCCTTGGGCAGGGACACCTCCCACTAGACCAGGCTGCTCAAAGCCCCGTCCAACCTGGTCTTGAACACTTCTGCTGTGTTTTGAACACACCTGCCCGGCTTTCCCAGGTCACGGTTTCCCTGCTCCCCCGAGTGCCCTGACTCTCAAGATTTTTATTTTTTTCCTCCCAAAACAAAAGAAAACATTAAAAAATAACACCAGGATGTTTTCTTGAAATGCAATGCCGAACGTCATCGTGTTTCTGCTTCAGAAAGGCCAGTTCTCCCTCGGAGAAGGATACAAATGGTCAGCTTTAAACCTTATAACAAAAGGTTAATTTTTCTTCCTTGACGTCTTGCTGACTAAGTCAAACCCCGAACATGAGGTCGTTCGCTGTTTCATACGTTTCCAAAGACGGCTTTATACACCCGTGATATCAGTTTTGTGTCTCTTGGCAACAGATTGGTTCTGGCACCCCGAGGACGGGGCGCGTTGGCATTCTTGAACTGCCAAGAGACACAAAGCAGATTCTGGGGGTATTTGATGCCTTGCTGAAAATACATTAAAATACGTTTGGTGCGATAATAATGTTTTGAAAAATGAGCTTGTTTTGTTTTGTTTTGTTTTTTTTTCCCTGAGCCAGTCCTCCCCCTTCCCCATTCATCGGTATGTTTTTAATTCCTTGGCTCCCGCTGCCCTTTGTGGATGGACGCGTCTATCTGGAACGCCGCTCGCCCTCGCCCAGGGGTGATGTCTCCGTTGCAGAGCTGTTTTCTTTCCCTTTTTCCCTCTGCGCAGATGGAGAAAACTGCTAGAACCACAAGATGAAAACATTAATTTATTTTTTTTTCTTCAGGGAAAAACGGTCCACCTTAGAAAGAGCTGGCAATCCAGTGTTTAATTGAGGTGCTTTCCTCAAAAAAAAAAAAAAGAAAAAAGTATAAAAAGAAATGATTCTTTATATTATAGGGCGAATTATGATGTGTCTATTGGATGATCTTGGCAAAGTCTTAAGTGCCTTATGTGCGTAACCAGGACAAGTGCTGAAACCAAGTAGAATAATTTATAATGCACGGCACAGCCAAAAATCTGCTGTCATTCAATCAGTGAATTAAATAAGCATCATCCTACCTAGCTTTAAAATCACCCCATTTGATCACCAGAAATTACGTGTGCAGTGGTGGGAAACGGTGACAGCCGGGGAGGTGCTGCACGGGTACGTACTTGGGCCGGGAGGGACGAAGATGCGCCTGGGGATTTCGGCAGTTTCTCTTGCTCCATAGGAATTGCCGAGCGGGTGCAGGCAGAGGAGTCATGATGACCAGAGAGCAGGTCCCTACTTTCCTTTGGGTCCGCGGGCACTGTGCCTTTGGCTTCAGTAGGACCGGGCTGAGGTCCTGCGTGAGGGCGAGGTATGCAAGACCCAACTCAGAAGAGGCGGGTTTGGGAAAGAGGAGTGAGCTGGAGGGAAGGGGCAAAATGTGAAATTTTGAGGTTTCAAAAGCAGTGTGAATATGCTTGTGGAAATGGGGGGGAAGAACCAGACAGGAAGGCAGAGGTTTGGGGTGGGTTTGCTTCTGCGTGGCTCTGCTTGGAGGGGCTTGGGCTGGTGCAGTCGTGGACACGTTGCCTCTGCCCCAGCCGGTGGGACATGTCTGATGATCACCTGAGAGCTGCAAAAACATCTCTCTGCTTTATTCTCAAAGGTAGATTCTCATTTCTTCTGTGCTTGTGCCACTAAAGACCTCTTACCTGTTGTCAGGGAGGTGCTCATCAGGGTGAGATAGGTCTGAGAAGTTCTGTGTTGGTCTCTAGCTAAATCCTGATTTCTTACAGACTCAGAACAAGTGATCGTTGCCTTGTTTCCTTTCATGTTAAATTACACCATCCTCTTTTTTCGTTATATTCACAAATCTTGAGACTTGACTGTCATCTTCCAGTTTTAAATAGAGCACGTGGGAAGATCTAAACAGGCAACTTACTCACTCCGTGTCTAGTGGGGACTTGATACACTTGCCAGCGCGTACTGTTGTAGTTATTCCTCTCCATTAAATTATATCCTCAAGACTGTTTTTAAATGTGTACGTATCCGATCTTAATTTCAAGGAGACAGATTTTTAAAAATACATATACTTAAATGGTGATGGAACCCATAAAAAAAAAATCTATTTAAAATCAATTGTGTGCGAGAAGAAGTCAACAAACAAAAGGGCAGAGACAAGCATATCAGCTTTAATTTAGTACTGGATTCCCTTTGACAGGAGCCATTTAGATAGAGGGCAAAAAATTATCTCAGTGAAAAAGGCAGTGATTGATCACATGTTGGTAAGTGAATCAAGTCTGCAAAAAACAGAGGCGATTAAGGGACAAAGAGGAATTATCATATTACAATGTCGCTGCCTGTCAAACCTCCGTTGTGTTGTGCATTCATGTGTCACGTTGTGACATTCGATCAGTGCTTAACTCCCTGGGACAAAGGGATGGTCGTTAAAAATCTTTAAATGCTGCTAGGAATTGTGCTGGGAGTGTAAATCCATGTTTTGACTGCTGACAGAGATTTTTATGCCCGCAAGAATAGATACGCGGGACCTGGCTGACAACTTATTAAGTAGATCTTAACACCAGGGCGTTTCCGACTCTTGCTTGACTTTGTTGTTGCTTTGCTGGCCAAAACGGGATGGGTCGGGAGGTACCAGGCAGAGCGGGCTGGTGCTGCTCGTGGGGGAGGTAAAAGCAGCTGAAAATTGGTTAAACCAAGCGGGTTAGTCTCCAGAAAATGGAAAATTACGTGGGTGAAGCCAGGAGGTGGGCTGGTAGAACTTGCTATGAAAATCGTGGGGCTGAGGTGGAAGAGGGTTTTGTAGGACGATGTGGGAAAAGGAAAGAAAACCCGCAAGCAGCAAAGCTGTTGGGAGAGGCTGTCCGCTCGGATGGGCTCCTGGGGGTTAACGGCAGCCGTTAATGAGGCTGGAGATAGAGGAGAGAAGACGTGCAATCTCTGCGTCAGCGTCTTCCACTGCTAGACCCAGTTAATATCTAGACCGGATCAGCTTCTTTCACGTGGCGATGTTGGAGATGAGCACGTGGGATGTGAGCGGCGGGCGCGCGCCGATGAGGAGTGACAGGTACAGGGGAGCAGCGCGATGGAGTGGCTGGAGCAGGCAACTTCGTCCTGCAGCCACTGGGCCCACGTGACCCACGTCCCTACAGGTCTGTGCCTCCGGGCTTGATGGCATCTCCCATGGCTCAGCATGGACTGCAGTGAGGTGATGGCGTGCTGCTCCGGAGGGGCAGAAGCTTATGGAGACCATGGCACATTCATAAACCTTCTCGACACGCCCAACAAAAAATGATGTACTACACTTAAAAAGAGTAACAAATCTTTAGTTTTTGCGTTTTCAGTCTGCGGGAGGTGCTCCCAGGGTATCACTGGGATGGCTCTGTCCTTTCCCACCCATGTGGCCTCTCCTCTGGATGCAACAGGACACTTGGATGTCCCCTGGGTTGCCAGCGCAGGAGCTCCATCGGAGAAGCCCCCTTACTCTGCTACTTTTCAGGGTCATGCTCACATCTCCTTTTCTTGTTTTCTCTGCCTCCAGTACAGGCAGCTAACCAGCCGTTTGCCCCCTTGAGTCTGCACAACGCGTGTGGCTCCACGGGGTTTGTCTGCTTGGGGTTTTTACAGAAAAAAAAGAGGGGAGCACAGTCAATTGCCTCATCTGAGCACCAGCTCTTCTGAAAAAAACCCCACAGTTAAAGATACCTACATGACAAGGATGTGATAAGAGAATAGCAGAAAAATCACGTATCTTTTTTTTTGTTTTTTAAATAGTTCATCAGAGTAGTGGTAGAGCTCAGCAGACACAGCTTGTGACTTTCAAAGAGCCTCTGTTTAAGCAAGCGTTGTGGGGTAAAAAAGCCTGCATTGGAACAGAAAACAAGTAAAGCATCAGCTTTTTTAACATGGCAAATGTTGATGTGGGACTGCTCTAAGTACGTGCATCGTGACTGCATGAGTATTTTCATTAATAACCTGGAAAAAGAGACGGACAGTGGGTTGGCGACACGGAGGCAGTGGGAGATGGCACGGCATCACCCGTGGAAAGCAGTCCTGGGAAGAAGGTGGCAGAGCTGAAGAAGGAGGACCACAGGGGCAGATGAAAGTCACCAGTGCCAAACGCAGGGTTAGACGCTCAGGAAGGAGCGGTCCGAGCTCCTCATACACATTGCTGCGCTTTAAATGAACTGTAACCACCAGAGAAAAAGACCCGAGGGTCGCAGCAGACAGCTCGATGAAGACATCTGCTCAGTGTGCAGCCGCGGCCACAAAAGATCAAACAAGATGTTAGGCCATCGGAAGAATGGGTGAGAAAATACAGAAAATATGATAATGCTCTTACGCGGGTGTCCGTAGTGTCCTGATCTGGGTATTGTGTGGAGGTCAGACCCTCACCCCTGTGGCACAGGAACCCCTGTTTTGGAGGTTTTGGAGTTTTGGAGGCGGCAACTGGAGTGGTCACAGCTAATAGTGTCACTTCTGCCTGGCTGGAAAGATTTGGACTCTTCATAAAGATCATGTGAGTAAGAGGATTCATCGGAGAGGTTTTGTAAACTAATGCTTGAGGTATTTAACCTTTCTCAAAATGCGAGAGCAAAGGAAAAATCCAGTAAAACCAGAGGCGGGCATCGGTCACTCTGTACGGTGACGTTTCTCTCCCAGTGCTCACTGACACGCCGGGACCGGTGGCAGCGCCCACAGTGCCCTGGCCGTGGCCACGGCCGGCCCGCTCCCTCCTCCCTACTCCTGTCATCGGAAGCGTCATCTGCTTATCTATCGACAAGCATATTTTAGCCCGTTGGACACTTTTTGGCAGCGTGTACTGAAACTGCTTTTCATAGCGTGTTAGAAATACGGTCCGTCACAGCGTGTTCTCCTCTGCTACCAAATCCTTGCTGAGAATCTGAAATATTTTGAAGTCACATTCAATTAACGTGACCTCTTCTGGAGCACAGGGCTTCACTCAGCAGCGTTTTCACCAGCTTCACGCTTTCCCTTTGTCGTGCAGTCTTGATGCAAGTGATGGGGAAGCCTCGTACAGCCGGCGGGGGATCCCTGGTTGGGGATGGGGTACGTGGTAAGAGCCTGTAAGCCCATACGGGATGGTCAAGCTGCAGCTTGTTTTGAGGGGGGGGAGTATTTTGCACACATATTCCTCTTACTCGCACTTTCTCCTTTGCGCTCAAAAAGGGTTCTTGAACTGGGTGGGATGATTAATGCACAGACACCGAAAAGCGTAGTCGGCTTTTTAAAATTCTAGTTACTTGGAAATATGGGCTGTCTGCCATGGAAGAGGGTGCTGTAGGAGTTTATCTGAATACAAAATACTGGAAAGTCAAATTTTACAGGCATTTAATTTGTCCAGTGTTTTCAAATAAGGGTACTAAATGGATATATTTAAAACAGTGTTACCTCGGGAAAAATATTTATTTGGCAGGGTCACTGCGAGTTCACTGGTACGGTACTGGAACAGCACAATGTTGTTTAAAGCAAAGATGGAGAGAAATGCCTTCTCAGTTTAAATGCTGTCCCAAATCTGAGCGTGGCGGTGGCAGCAAGCAGTGCTGGGTACCTGCGGGGCGTGCTCCATCCGAGGTGGCTTTCTCTGCAGAGACAGCTTCAGTAGCTGCATTTTGCTTAGGCGTTTTAGGAATTTGTCTGCTTTTTTGGTTTTTTTAAATGGTTGCAAAGATTGAAGAAGTGTAGCAGCGTGCCCCCTAACAGAGCAGCTGGGCTGGTTTTCTGGCATCGCCCCAGTACCTCAGCGGCGTGAGTGGGAGATGTGGTCTGGGAGTTGTCAAAGAGAGGGCAGATGTTGATATACTGGCCATATAATTACATCTGAGCCTTAATCAGTAAAAGATTAATTAAAGTCATCTAATCCCTATAAAACCTGTAGAAGCAGAGCTCTGCGATGGGCTGGAGGGCTTCGTTTGGGACACTGGTGATGGAGCAAGGGTGAGAGTTATCCCAGGTAGGTCACGTCTCGTGGCCTGGGTACTTGTGTCACCTCTTCACTGCGGTCTGGTCTAGTGAGCGCACATCTGGACAGAAGACACAAAGAAGGGTTCCCATGCCCTTGGGTGCTAATTGCGTGTTAGTGAGCCTTCTCCATGAATCGGGACACCGCTCTGTGCTTTGTGCGTGGTGGTGGAGGGCTCCTGGGGGACGAGGGCTGCTGGCCATTGCTGTGGCCATTGCAAGGATTCAGAAATGTTTAAAAAAACCTTACTTTCTCCAAAGAGTCAGAAGCGGCTCCAGCCAAACCAGCCCGGTGCCAGGAAACAGCTTGGATGGTGGAGTCTCCTGCCGGCATCGCCGCTCTGCCAACAGCTAATCCCCTGCGAGAGCACGGGAACAAAACTGTGCCGCTCGCGCAGCGACTCCTCAAGCACAACCTAATTAATATTAACCCCGTATTGCTGCAAAAATTTTTTTCATAGCTTACGCGCCTAAGCACGCCGCTTTGCCAAGGGTCATACACCGAAACAGGGAGCGCAGAAGTAGGACGCTTGGCCCGCACCACCAGGTTCGCTCGGAGGTAAACAAAACCCTGGCACCTCTGCAGATGCCGGTCTGCTTTATCTTCTGCTCCTTCAAAAGCATTGGTTCTCCTTGGGAGTGGGCTGGCGAGCTTTGCGGAGGTGTGGGGACCCACGACGAAGCTCATGGTACGCGTGTCGAGCCAAGCTTCAGAGCCCCAGCCTTAATTTCGGTGCCAAACCCGATGCTTTTGTACCCAGAAGCTGGATGCGTTGCTTGCTTAGCAAAGCGGGTTAATGCCTCGCTGGGCTCCAACACGCCAACAGCTCGGTCAGTTCAAAACAAACAAAATTCCAGTTTGGACTGAGCTGGCCCAAAATGAAATGCCTTGGTTTGTTTTTCTTCCTGGAGTTTCGGGCACGTTTTCCCCACGTGAAGTTTTATAGTTGGCCGGAGCCAGGCATTGGTGATGTGAAAGAGCTCCGGAGGAAGAGTGGATAAGCATTTTGATGTCAAGGTGTCTAGCAAGGGAAAGTTTGCATTTAGGCTGCCTTCAAATTAGGGGGTTTGGTGGATGCTTCATCTCTATCCAGGAATTTTTCACGTTTCCATCTTGTAATCTGTGTACCAATACAGCCAGGTTTATGGAAGCTTTTGGAAAGGAATGTGTTCCAAAAATGAAAGTCAGAGGGCAGCTGAAGGCAGGTCTCTGCTGCCTCGGGCAATGAGTTTGGCTCATGTTTCCAGTGTTGAGGCTCACTCAGTTCTCAGAGAAAGGATTTGAAAAGGAGCAGAAAAAAACCCCAACAGGGGAGTTGCCGCAGGTGATTCAGAGGGGGACGCTGCTGTTCTGTCACTCCCCTCTCCTGGTGGCACGCTGCGTCCTCACCCATGGACACAGCTCCTCCATTTGTTCTTACCATCAGTAAAGATGCTGCAACATTTTTCCAAGAGCGGGAAGGGATGAAATCACCCTTCGTGCTATCTGTAGCTGCATGTTGATTCCTCAGAAGTCCCTGTTCTCCAGTGATTGGCGAAGGGAAGTGTTATGTGTGCAATCGTGGGGTCCTCTGGGATGAAAATGCCCTATCTGTATGTACCTTTTGCTGTAGTTATTTAAAAGATGCTTTTAAAGTATCACTGCCTTTAGTTATAAAAAGCATATGTTGAAATGAAGACTATGGGAATTCGAAATGGTGACCAGAGAAATTTAGCCGGTGTCGTCTTCCTTCACAACTGGCGAGCCCTTGGAGCCATTTTGAGCAGTGCCAGGGTGAAGGCGTTGGTGGTGGTCTTTGAAAACAGGCAGAAGAAAAACAACCACAGAAATGTTTGCACTGAAGAAAAACCTACAAGATGAGGCATCCAATGGGCAAAGGTCACTTTAAAATGTCCCAGTTCTGGACAAGCTTTGGTCAGCATTTGTGGGGTCCACAAGACATGCAGGAAACTAGGTTTCATGAGCTCCTGTGCTTAAAGAAGTGGTTGGTGTTGACCATCGGTCCCATTGCTCGTCTTTCGGTGTTCCTTGGGTACCTGTTGCTGTAGTGGGTGCTACTCTTGGGTGATGTGTAGATGGACAGCCTGCTCCTAGGAGTAGTTCATGTTTGATGAAGCGTGTCTCAGACCTCACAGCCTGTTTGCTCCTGTGCATTTGTATCCATGGGGAGAAAATTCCCGCTAGCGTTGTTCTGTCAAATGCTTTTTATTTAAGTCTCTTAAGTTTTCTAACCATTTTGCCCCTTTATTCTCAAGTCAGTAGCTTTTATTATGAAGTCCCTGGTGTATTGATAACTATTGGGGAAATTCCCTGAGGCTGCTGAGCAGGAATCTGCCTTGATGACAGAGATGCTTCCAATTTTTAAGCAAAACAGCCTGTAAACTCTGCCATCAACTAACAAGTACAGGATCCCTGCTGTGTAATGTGTGGGATCCTGTAGTATTTTTATTTCCAGGGTGATACCCTCCTGGTAGCATGTGGAGCTACAGCTGGGCCGCCAAGGAGCATCCTGCTTTGGGAAGATGAACGGAGAATATGTTCCTCAGGATTGCCATGCCTAATTAGCCTCAAGTTCTGGTATTAGGAGACGTTAATGAGCTGGAGCATATAAACTAACCGCAGGAAAAAAAACCCTTTTAATGGCTACGCCAGCGGTAGGAAGAGTAGTGCTGCTGCGGGGGGAGCTGACTCACAGCTCGGGACTGGTGGCACGGGGCAGGAGGTCGCGGTGGCCAGCCTGGCCGCGGGGACCTTGCAACACACGTGGGCCTGGCCCGTCTCGTCTCAGTGGTAAACCAGAGACGGGTCTCTGTAAGCTTGGTGATTGCGAGGAGATGTGATCATTTGCTTTAAAAAGGTCTAATTCGCACAAGGACGGTCTCTTTTTTGGATTTTTTTGTTTTTCTTTTGGTTGTGCAGCCCTGGTGATGACCAGTATTGCAAGCTAACAGCGTACGGCTTCAGGTAGCACTGCCTGCTCCTATTTGTGTGTTGTACTCAATTTATCTTCATTTTTTCTCCTTTATTTTTTCTGTGGTGAAGATAAAGGTATAAAAACAGAAGTAGGAGATGTAATTCATTTGCAATTCTCTGTCAAAATTCAGAGAGGTCAGGGAAGTTCATTCTTTCTACTTCATTTTGGCTCATTTGGCATCTTTCTTTAGAGGCCGATGAGGAAGTTGCACTTCCATTCTCTCTCCTTTCCGTGCACCTCCATCATGCGCTGGTTTGCCATACCAGCTATTGTAGTCATTATTTCAAAAAAGTGCCTTGTTTATGGGCAAGCTAAGCTGCTGCAACCTAAGTTTTTAATTCTTCATATTGGAAAAAATATCTTTTCTTTTTTTTTTCCCTTGTTGCTTTGAAATTGCGTAAAACAGACATGGAAAAAAAAAAATAAACCAGCTTGCCAGGCTCTTAAGTGAATTGATTGCACTGAAGAGCGGAGTTGGAGAGGAGCCAGCACAGAACCCCTGATCAGGCAAGAAGGGAAGGGATAAGGTGGCCACGGTGAGGACGTGAGGCTGGAGAAAAGCTCTGAGAGGAAGAAATAATTGAGGTGGGGAGGGAAACGAGAAATGTTTGATGAAGGGATGTTGGATAGCTACCAGCGCGGGGCGAGTCATGAAGAAAAGATGTGCGCGTCAGGTGGGGAGTCGGCAGAGAGGGGTGTTATGAATGTCAATGCAGAACACACCAGGAGACCCTGCCCGGGACGCTGTCTGGGCACACCACATCCATAAATTTAGGCTGAATTTATAAGGACACTTATATTCACCTAAGGATGAAGTTTCTCGAACTTCATGGCCCAAAGGAGTCGGTCGGTGAGGTCCCTTCCAGCCGCAGAGCCCTGGGTTCCTGCGGGGCATTTGCCTTGGGGGAGTGGGACCTCGGTAATATTTTAGCCGTGAACTCAGTGTCTTTATGCTGGAGCTGTGGATTATCCTGTTGGACTTGGTGGAGCACATCTGCGTCCGCTGCAGCAGCTAGCCTGTAGTCATGCAGCAAGTAGCCAGGGATAAACTGCATGTGTCATCCTCTGCCAGTGAGCATCCTCCCAACGGCCGGTTGCTTCAGCGCATGGCCACTCCAGATAGGCTTTAGATCAAAGTTCCTGCCAAAGCACGCATTTTTCCAGGATGGAGGATGAGCATCTGGGTGCTCGGTTCTGACAGCAGCAAAATTGCAGCAAGAGTGCTCTGCTTGGTGGTCCTAGGGGCAACGCAACGAGGTTCTCATCAGAAGATGCCTTCCAGGCCTGGAAGTGACTTTGCACTCTGGTGCCACTGGAGATGGCATGGACGAGGCCACGTGCAAATGGTGTCCTGCTACAAATGCCTCTTCTGGAGTCTGAGGTGGTGGTGGGACACATCTGCGTGCCTTCAGCTGCCCGCCGGAGGGGACAGCGGTGGGACGTGTAGGGCGCTTTGCAGCAGCTGCCGTTGGAAAGAGCAGCTCCCGGAGCTGGCAGCCGGCATGGAAGAAAGTCAATAAAGAAAAGTCATCCCCATTTCAAGTTGTGGTATTTTGGCTTAGTTAAAATAATTTATCTAAGAAATCTGATCGGGAAATGTAAAAATGTAAGTTTATGAATGTTCCAACTAATAGGAAGAAAAGAAAAAAAGGCATAGGAGAGAAAATACCACTGTATTTTCATTCTTTTAATGATATCTGGTTGTTTTTTAAGTGCTTGGGGATGAAGGACTTATTGTATTGGTCTGATTACAAAGTACTCATAGAGCCCAAGTGTAACCGTTACAGGCACTGCTCATTTTCTGACATCCCATATTCTTGAGCTCTGGAAGCGTAATACCAGCTATTCCCCATCCTATTTATTGCATCCAGCTTTTTAAGTAATGGGCCAAATAATGATTGCAGATGCTACAATCAACATTTTTTGTTAATGATTTAGAGCTCTGTTTGCAAAATAATTAGTTCTGCAGCGCTCCATGGCACAATACAAGAGGAATGCTCTCCTGACTTTTTATAGCCACAAGTGAATTGAAAGTACAGAGGGTGCGAGGCAGTCCAAGGGCGAGCCCGGGAGCCTCAGCCCCAGGATTATTGTACTGATGGGTGTGAAAGGAGCTTGAACATCAGCCGTGGACCTGCACTGCTACGCACCTGGATGGTGCAGAACCTGCTTGGTTCCCAATGGCAGCATAAGTAGGTTGTAGCTGCTGCCTGTTAAAGTTGGGCTGTGCCCTTCAATCGCGTTCCTTGAAATTTTCTGTAGGTTCCTTGCAGCTTTTCTGTAGGTTCACAGAAGAGCTGTTCCATGGACCCCTGCACTAACAACTGAGCTTTCAGGCATGGAGACCACAGGGAAACCATCCTGGTTTCTCAGAGCAGCAAAAGCAGAGACAGTGCCTGACAAACCCAAACACCTGACCCATCCTTCCTGAGAGGCAGATGTGTCCTGAGAGCTTTTAAAAAACACTTGAAAGAATCTGCTCTTGCTATAGAAAAAAAAATAGATGTGCTCCGTGTCTTCCCTGCATGACCAGGACGGTGGTTGGCTGCAAAGTGGGTGGCTTTTTGCTGCTGCGGCTCCTGGCCATACTGGGCAGGAATGGTGGGGTCCCTCGCTCTGTTTTCCCTTTTGTCTGTTTGGATTTTCAGCTCATGAGCAAAAAGGTCTTGATTCACGCTTGGCACAACATGGCTCTGATCTCAGCGGCAGATGCCAGATGCTGCCGGAATACAAAGAAATAATGAAAGTAACCCGAAATGTGTGAGTCAGCAGTAGGTGTGATGGGGGTGCCTCCTCTGCTTTGTCTGTCTTTCTCTGGCGTTTCTTACTCCATCCGCTCTGCCTTCAGCTTTAGTCGCAGCTTCTCATTTCTCTTCCTATTTTCTTCCCCCGTCTTCTGTCCCTTTTGTCTTTCTTTTCTGCCTTTTGCCATCTTCCCTCTGCCCACTGGTGTGATGTGACCACGTAGTGGGAGAGCGACGTCCGCTGCGACACTTAGAAGAACTTGACTTTCCTGGTAACTAGAAATCTATTTCCATTCCGCTTCAATTCCCTGGCACCCCCAGTACCATTAGCGCCGTCTTGGCAGCGGACATTTAATTTATGGAAATTCGGAGCGTTTCTTCCTTCCTCCTCTAAACACGATGCTGTGTGCCGGTGTCATTGCAGAAGTGCTAACGGCAGTCAGTACCTCTTTGAAAAACCCTGAATTGCTTTAGTTCTTCTTTGTGCATTGCTAATTTTATTTCCTCCTAACACTACGTAGTTTCTATAGTTCTGGAGGTCACTGGAGCTTTGTAAGTGCAGCCAAAAGAGTTTTAAATAGTCATTGTGCAGCATAGCGATGCTATCAATCTCCCGTGCCATTATTATATCTAGAAAGTTGGATTTGATATCCATTTTCATATTTAAAGCAAAATTACTGGCAAGCCGCCATATCCTGTGAGGCACAGAGTGGTAACGTGTTCGTAAAGGTTTATATGAGTGTAATGGTATTACCTATTGGTTTGGGATATTTTTCAACAAATCAAGAACTGCTGGCAGGCAAATGGTTTCTGAAGAGGGTCTTTTCTCCTTAACAGGTCTTATTTTATTCTTTCATTTCCAAGCCTGTCTGTAGTCCAGCTCTGATAATGATTAGATCTTTTTAACTTGAGTCTCGTAAGCTTCAATTACTAGCTTGCCCAGAAAAACTTTGCTTTTTGGCTTATATATATATGGGGGGGGAAGGAAAAAAACACAGAAAATAATAGTGGAATGTAAGTCTGCGGCATATTGAATTAATTTCCTGTTCCACTTCTGCATCAGCTAACCAGACAAATAACCAATTTGTTAAGGGCTCTGCTACTTCCTTCAATCACTTGCTCACAATACACTTTTTACATTTTATTTCCTGGTTTTTCCATTTCAATTCCTTGCATCCCCTGCAGGTCTCTGTTTCGGTGCCAACAGCAACATTGCCACCGAGGGAGGGCAGGGTCCCTGTCCCCCCTCTGCTACACGGGTTTTCCGCAAGGTCCCCGACTCGAAGGACACTGAGCCCTTTGATGCGCCTCCCTTCGCAGTCCCTGTGCCAATTTGCGGGGACCCAAACCCAGGATCCCGCTGGTGCCACCTCTTTATGGCTTGGCCTTATCGGTGGCGGCAGGAGTTTTGGCTGTTTTGAGTGGGTTCCTGGTGTATCCTGTAAACAGGAATATCGCCGTGGCATGGCGGAGGGGAGGAGGGTGCCACTGGTCTGTACTGGGCAGCAGGATTCAGCAATCGTGACAGACAGGGCTTTTATTATTTTCCTCTCCCGTCGCACGATGGGTTCTTTTGGAGACTGGTACAGCACTGGGTAACTTAGTGCGATGGCGGCTTTTTGCTCCGTTCGGTGTATTTTGCGGGTTTGTATTTGTATTTAGGAAATTGATTCTGGACGCTCTGCCAGGGACATCTTTCCAGAGAAAAAACAGGGAGAAAAAAAGACCAAACACCACTCTGCATTTCTGGGTAAACTGCCTTAACTGCCACATGGTTCCTTGCAGATACACAATCCTATAGGACAATCTGTAAGAAAAATAAAGATGTGTAATTTGAGCCTTCTTGAGTAGAAGTTAAAGAGGGCTTTCAGTGTACTCTGATGGATAGGGGAGGAAGTACATCAATTCAATTGCAGTATTGTGCAGAGCATAATAAATATTTTATTACCACAGGCTATCATTTAGTTACTAAACAGTGCGGGGCAGACTCTGCTCTCGGATGGTGTCCGCACATTTGCAACGCCATGAATATCACGCGAGTTCGTTTCTGCGGACGAGGACAGGGTTTGGGTCAGATATTGCAAAGTCTATGCGTAAAATATTCAAGCCCCGCGTAAGAAAGCTCTTCGGGCTGGCACCGTAGCAGTGCGTGTTAGGGCAGCAGTTGCTGTGAATCTAATGGTATTTCTGGTTTGACCATAAAAATACTTTGGGCTAAGGCTGGCATTTGATAAATAAGATGAATCAGACTATTTCATTGCTGATGATACAGGGTTATCTGTATTTTGAAATACAGCGCAGCCTTGGCTATCCAAAGGAGAAGGGCGATACAGAAAGCTGGTGTGTAGGGTGAGCTGAACAGGTGCAGTTGGTTATAGAATCTTTGGTCTTTTAAAAGAATCTTCAGGAATCGTAGGTATTTCTTGGTTCTGGAGTTTCTGCAGGTGTGTGCTGTGCAACGCGCATACATTTCTGTTGGAAGTAAAACTCAAGCCAATTCCGAACAAAAGAACAGTGAGGGTGGATGGTGGGGAACCAACACCGGTGTGGATGGTACGGCATTCGGCTGAAGCAGTTTAATAGCAGATTGAGTGGGGGGAAAAAATAACTCGGGCAACTTCTTACTGTTTGAGTTTCTTTTTTGTGTTCAACATGATGTGAGGAAGCCAGAAAACCAGCGGGAAACTGGGGAGGGAACACGCATGAAAACCGGCAGCAGAAATCTCATCATTTCCTGGTAATCGTTTGTGAGCTTTCTGAGCAGCTCCCACAATAACTTTTGCTTTCTGGTTTTCCTGCTGTCATACAGTAATGGTTTTAAATTTGTCATGCTGGAGGGAGATGCCAATATCAAACTGAGAATTAAGTAAATGGTTTTGATTGGAATTGAAAAGAAAGTGTTCCCTGCTTTAAGCTAAGTTTTAATTTAACCTAATTACACAATAATGCAATCGGTGTTTAGTTAATCCTAATAGGTAAAAATTCAGAAGTAAGGCAAGAGACATGTCCTCACCCAGACACGTTAAGCGCTTTGCGGGTTGACAAGGAGATGTGAAATTCCTTGCTTTGCAGGTTTACATTCGAGTGACTCTTCGTGTCCCTTCATGTGCTTTTCCCTCTGGGACTCTTCCGGAGCTGTGTTTAATACAGAACCGCGAGGACACCCGTGAGTTATGGGATAATAATTCTGTGTCAGATACTGTGAGAATGAAGCTTATTTTACAAGAATACCCTTTGATGGAAGTAAGGCCCCTAATTCAAACTTGAGTGCATTTTAAGAGACATATACACGCACACAATAAAATCCAGGGAGAACAATTTGCATAGAAAAGCCAGGAAACAGCTGGACTTACGGACAGCTGAGATTTTAGGGGTTGTTTTCTGGGGGAATAGGGGTAGAGTGAAGCAAAAGAATTTTAAATCCAGGCCGCTTTTGAGAATTTTGCTTAATATATGTTGGAATAATTTTTAAAAAAACAGCTGTGTGCTGGCTCCTGAGACCAGGTAATTTTACCTAACGTTAATATTGAGGTTGTTGTTCTTTGTTATTATCAGCTAACAGTAATGGTAAGAGACATTTACTTGTCTGGGTCATATATGTATTTATTTGCTCTTACTTTAAATTCTTTCCCATAGATACAATTCAGCGCAATCAATGCCAACCAAATTATTTTGAAAGCAGATTAGATTAAAAATCTCATCACTTACTGAGCTTCCCATTGGCATATGAGACGATCCTTAGAGAATTAAGATTTGTGTCAGCGACAGAAATGCTCGCATGGGGTTGCTCAGCCTCTTGCTGGCCATTTTTTCTTTAAATATTAGACAGAAGTGCCTGCCCAGGCTAAATGCAGTCGGTGTCGTATCCTTCTGGAGGTTGGTGACTAACACCAGAGCAGGAAAAAAGTATCTGAGAAGCATTTTTCTGTACAAGCATGTTTGTAAGTGGTTTTATTCCAGATCGTGTTGCTGGTGACTTAGGGCTTTCCTAGAAGGAGGTCAGGACTGTTCGTGTTGGGAAGGCGTATCCGAGCGTGAGCTGAACCGTTTCCAAACCCCAGCTGGCTGGGGTCTGCCTGGGGAGTAACTTGGGTTTGGGCTTGTTTGGTTTTCTGTAGAAGAGTGATACCATTCAGTGATAATTTAAGCCTGATCCTTGCCCTCACGGAGCCAGGAGGATGCTTTCCAGTAATGTGGTTTGAGTTGGGGGACAAGAGGCCGGTGTGGGCAGCCCTGGATCAGAGCGATGGCAGTCGCGCCCTGTGCCGCTCCCCAAAACCACGGTGCAGTGGCAGCAGAACAACCTCCCACCTTCTTTCTTCCCCCATCTCCCGGACATCTTGAAACATCAACCCCATCATTTAGAGGCGTGACTGTGGGTGTACATGCATACAGACCAAGCGCATGTTGACAAAACTGTAATAAAGCTACTGGGTTCAGCTCATGGCTCTTACAAATGAGTCCTTCCTTCCCTGGAGTTTGGTTGAAGTTGCTGGTGTTCGTCCCGCGCACCGCTGGATGCCCTGGCCACAGCTCTCTGCTGTGATGGAGCCAGTTCGGGCGCCTGCAGGACTTGGATCTCCAAGTCGTCGAGGCAGGATCCTACCTTTTCTTTTCTATGGTGCGTGAAAGCAAGTCCATGCAGATTTGTGACTAACAAATGTAAAGTCTCAGCCCTCCCCTGCTCTGCCTGTGACTGGTCCATTTTTTTTTAGAGTCAAGGGTAAGTCCCAAGACTGGAAAACAGTTCGCCTGCCAGAACACCGTGGTTCCAGATGGTTTAGGATGATAATTTTGTAAACGTATATTAGGGTCATTTGGTATCCTTGACACTTCATGTATCTATTGTAGCAAATAATTCAATGGAAAATAAGCGAGGCTGTGACTTTGGAAATAAAGTTTGGGAGCCTCACATTGTTACTGCTTTTGTTGGTTTTATTTAAAACAGGAGTCACTGTTTTTTATAGATTTATTGCCCTAGCCTAGCTTAAAAGGGAAGGGGGACGGGACAATCAACAGTGATTTATTTCTTTAATGCATTTTAAATAAGTCGACCCCCAAGAATGAAGCAGTGGTGCATAATTACATTACACTGGTCACAAAACTTGGGCTGTTCCTGCTGCAGGCTGATTATTTAACACCTGGTGAGCGTAAGGGAATGCACTTCTCGGGTTGGAAGCTGTGACTTACTCTGCTTTTTACAAAATCTATTCTCTGGTAGCAATTTCTCTCTCAATTTCTGAAAGCTAACAAACATTTTTGCCATGTCTGGTGAAGCAGATTATCATAATGTTGTCTTCCAGTTAAGAGGTTTCGCCGAGCGTTGTATGAAGTTTGGCGCCTGTTCTCCTGCCTCCTCCTCCCAGCGTGAATGTGGGGAGCAGGAGGCTGGAGGAGGAGGGACCGAAGGGCTTCCCTGGTTCACCTGGCCAGTAAAGTGGTGCTGGGGCTCGGAGACCTTTTCCCTGTTGCTCACAGCTTGCTCTGTTTGCAGGGGTGTGAGTCCTGGACCTCCGCACCAGGGACTCCTGTAGCTGCGCTCCCACATCCATATGCTGCTGCTCATCTATCCTTGTCCTCTCCTGTACCCTACGCAGGAAGGGCTGTGTGGAGACGCCTGGAGCTCCTTTCCAGGTTGCCGTCTCCTAAATTAAAGCAAGCGAAATCGATTTGAATATTACCTTTCCCTACAAGGACCTCCTGCTAATTTCTATGGTTTTTTACAATTGCGTTTTCCTGTTTTTGTTTAGTTTTTTTTCATCTTTATCACTTCCCTGCTGCTGACTAAAGGAGCTACACAACAGGGGAAAGTGTGACTAACTCACTGCCTGCACGGGGGAAAGAGTGAGACTGCTTCTACACATGCTGGCGATAAATGCACAGAGTAAACAGAATGGAAAAGTGGAGAAAAACAGCTTTTTTTTCCTACAATCTCTTTTTTTTTTTATAGCAACGTTAGTCATTTCTTCCAGCAAGTCTAGGTTAAAACAACTTCCATCATAAGATTTCTCGCAGAAGAAGCTGTATCAGCTTAAAATTTGTACTTGCTTCTGAAATTGTTTTTAGTATCTCTTATCGTAAGTTGTAAGAAAGACCAAAAAATGTCATCCCTCTTTTTTTCAGTGTCTCCTGTGGTTTGATAGCAAGTCACATAGGTGCAATTTTTCTCTTTCTCCCATGTGTTCAGCTCCTGTGTCGGCTTGGCAGGTATTTCCTGTATCAGTTGGGAGGGGAACTGGGAAAAGGGCAGGGGGATTCACCCAGGCGTAGGTCCTGAAACTGGTTTTTACTTTAGTTGAAACTGAGGAGATTCCAGATGATAGCACCCTGTTAATTAAGCAATGTAACGTTGTTGATTTAAAGCCCGCTGAAATCAATGGAAAGATGCCACGGACTGCAGAGGGCTCTGGAGCAGGTCCAGTCTCCTTTTGTGGTATAGAAATGATGCTTCAACAATTTAAGAGCCTGGGGAGGCTGAATCAGAAGCGCGAGGAGTGACCTGCTCACGTAATTAGGTCAGCAGCAGGGAAGAAATACAGTTTTGAGCTCAACCCTCGCTGACTCGGGTGCTAATGAACGGCCACGTTTTCCCTTCATGAAGTGTTATGGCAGAACGACTTTCATATTTTTCCTCCGAGTATCCCAGCGTGGCTTTGGAGAGGGAAGGGAAATCTATTTTGCGTGTAAACACAGTATTGCGGTGTTTGTTTAATGTCTTTGTTTACTTTGAAAGTTAGTCCCGTACTAACGAATTTATAAAACCTACATTATCCATAAAACTGTCAGTGGTGCAAAATTTAGTAATAACTCAGGTAATGTATTTAAACCACTAGTGAGTTTGCTCTATCCTTGAGTTGATAAATTGTATAGCTTCATTTGGTAGGAATCAGCAATTTTATGTGGCAATTAATTTTAACGGCAATAGGGAGCCAAAGGACTAAATTTTTACCCTTGGTTTTCTGCACATGGATGGGAATATCCTAATGTTTAACGTTCAGGTTGCAGACCTGGAAGCAGTGTGTGTGCGTGGAGGGAAATGTCGCTTTTCAGGCAGCAGGGCTGCGCCGTTCCAGCTCACGGTCCAACCTGCCAGTTATGCCATGTTGCGGGCTTCTGATCTTTTAAAATATAAAAAGGACATGGACCTGTTGGAACGGGTCCAGAGGAGCCCATGAAGATGCTGGGAGGGCTGGAGCGGCTCTGCTGTGAGGACAGGCTGAGAGAGTTGGGGGGGTTCAGCCTGGAGAAGAGAAGGCTCCGGGGAGACCTTAGAGCCCCTTCCAGTCCCTAAAGGGGCTCCAGGAAAGCTGGGGAGGGACTCTGGATCAGGAGTGGAGCCATAGGACAAGGGGGAACAGTTTTAAACTGAAAGAGGAGAGATTTAGATTAGTTATTAGGAAGAAATTCTTTCCTGTGAGGGTGGTGAGCCCCTGGCCCAGGTTGCCCAGGGAAGCTGTGGCTGCCCCATCCCTGGAGGGGTTCAAGGCCAGGTTGGACGGGGCTTGGAGCAACGTGGTCTGGTGGGAGGTGTCCCTGCCCAGGGCAGGGGGGTGGAACGAGAAGATCTTCAAGGTCCCTTCCAACCTAAACCATTCTATGATTCTACGAATTGTCGGATGGCGAAATTTCTGTCCCAAACATCTGTCTCACTTTACCCCCTCTCTTCTGTATGAGCTTGCTGGTTGTCTTTTTTATTGTGTAAGTCACCACCATCAGGGATAATGCCAAAATCATGAACCTGGGGCCAGAGATGAGGAAATGAGTTTTTCTAAAGTGATTCTGGTTGGTTGTTTTCCCCTTTCTGGTCTCTGATACCCAGCCTAGGAAGGTGCCATTTGTACAGTTGGCTGCAAGGCTACAATTGTGTAGGATCCAATTTGGGAACCAAAAATGCCTTAATTCTAATCTTAGCTCCTACTACCAGATTTACATAGTGGTAGCAGGTCACTTTACTTCATAATTTATATCTGTAACACTGACTGCATCCTTAGCAGTGTACAAAAAGCAGCGTAATTCCCCTAAAGCTAGAATTTGTCTTGTAGCAATAAAAAACACCAAGGGAGGTAATTTGAAGGGGATTTATTTATGATGCTGTTATGTAACATCCACATTCTGGTTTTTGCTGTTTGTGGCACTGGCTGAAGAGAGCTGGGCCACGGCGTGGATTTGGATGTAGCCGGACAAAACCCCATGGACATTGTTGGCCTCGTGGGGTAGATGAGGGTTTTGTTTTGAGGCATCTGCCTTGCCATTGCCGCAGCAGCACAGAGGTCTGTAAGGTAAGGCCAGGACCACGAAGGATGAGCGGGGATGGTGCACGTAGCTCCTGAGCCTTGTATTTTGGGTGTTGGTCTCCCATCTGTGACCTTGGAGCCATTGGTGGCTTTATGAATGCCACCAGCTCATGTCTGTAGGTGGGTCTGCGTTTTGAGCATCGTTTGTGGTACGACTGTGTCAGTTGCCAAAGTGGGGTGATGGCCCTGAAATGAGATTCAGGGAAGTTATGAGCGAGGTCATGAGCCTGACAGAAATTTCATTTTGTCCGATATTTATTCTGCTGTTTGGGGTTGCACGGAGTTACTGGTCTGTAAAATGAGGTCGCAGCTGGGAAAGAAAGTTTGGGAGCTGCTTCTTTAGAGGTTGGGTTGAAATTAATTATTTGTATACCTTGGAGGGTTGCACTGGTTTTTAAACAAGACAGCTGGGTTAGAAAAACAGTCTGAATTCATTGTGAAACATGTTGTGTGATGGCCAGCTTTTGAACCTTGCACTCCCTTGCTGCGCTACCAACCAGAAGTTTCAAACTGGCTGCTTAAAATTGGCCGTGTAGTCACCCAGATATTTCATCCTGTTACTTCAGAAATCCCAGCGGCTCCGGATGCTCCAGCGCTGTGGAGGGCTTCATTGTAGCCGCAGTTGGGAAAGTAGGTCTGGTGTAGCTGTGTAGCTTGCATTATACTCACCCAATATTTAGGCAGCAGAAACGCGGATGCAGAAAGGAAGGCTGGCCTGGCTAAAACCATCTTGAGAAGAAAAAGCCTAGCCAATGTAGGATTGGATGTGAAAAATGCAACACCAAAGGTGTCAGCTTTGTGGCTTCAAAGGAAAATATTCTCTTAGTTTTTCTAAGATTAAAATGCCTGTAAAATAATATTCTTTAAAAAGCAGAGTACTCCTCAAACACCAATTCAAAGTGCCAGCAATTCTCAATTTGCAAAAAGAAAAATCTGCAGCAAAATTACTGTGTTTTCGTGCACAAAACCTGTGAGCTGTCTGCAAAACAACAAACTGATAAAAGAGCAGGGCCAGGTGTTTGCGTGTGCTTTTCAAGGGGAATTTCTCTGTAGGGCCTCCTTTCCTGATAGCTCCCTCGACACCCGTTGCCTCTTCTTTCTACCAGTAAGCTCTCTGATCTCCCCACCATCCTCCTTGCTCTTCTGATTCAGTACCACACACAGGATTATTTTCGAGGTGGATGTTTATATGCAGGCCGTGTTCATAAGAATGATTCATTTATGTATTCTTTTGAGTCGTGAAGTGCTGACTCTGGGCATGTATTTGTTTTTCTACTTGTTGCTTCCTTCTGAAAAAGTCCCGACCAAATATTTAAAGGCATTCTGCTTAGGCTTGAATTGCTAATTAATTTTCAAATCGCTGTGTTTTGGGGGTATTCGGTCGGAGGAGCAGGCGCAGCCCTCCCTCTCCATCCATGCCCAAGGGATGCCGCACGGGCAGCTGCCGGTAGCTAGTGCTCCTCCAGTTGCAAACTCAGCATTTGTTGGAGAAATTCCTCTTTGCCTCATTTTTATGGTTCGACTTGTGACTTTATTATTGCGTGTTCTCAGTTCCAAGGAGGAAAAAAAATAGCAGGAAAGGAAAGGAAAGGAAAGTAGGGTGTCGGTACGCTTCCTGCATCTTGGGGAGCCGTGCTCTGTGTTAGCTGCTGATAAGGAGGTCTTTAAACCCACAGGTTTTAAAACCCAGCACATGGTTAAGCACCAGGGAAAACAGATGCTTTTTCTGTTTCTAAAGCAGCCATTCCCTGGCAGTCTGTGCCGTTTCGGAGCAGTCCATGCCAATACTGTTTGGCTCTAGGGAAGAAACACCCCCCAGCCCAGGGCAGACGCAGGTATTCAGAGCAGCTCCTGGACCACCAGGCTCCTACCCCTGTGCAGAGGAGAGGCGTGAAGAAGGGCCGAGGACTCACAAGCAGCAGCTGCTGCTCTCCAGCATAGCTGTCAGCTTCCACATTCCTGCAGCCATCACTCCAGAGAGCCAAGCAGGGCAGGACACTGCCGTGCTGGTACATCTTAGACGGCTGAAATGAAATACAGGCTGCATCGGAAAATTTGGATGAGTGCCTTCAGCTGTTTTTCTCCGTTTGCCTTGCTGGGAATGGTGAAGCAATGCAAGAATTTGTTCTTGATCCTGTTAGATGGAGATGTGGATTCCCAAGCAGGTCCCAGGTAGCTGCGGAGATAAGGATTTATTTGTCCTATTATGCCGTATATCTCTGTGTGAGTATGCAGTGCTGCTGGCCAAACTCTGATTAAAACGACTTCATCCCTCACTCTCTTCAGTCTACAAAGCGTGTTTTGATTAGGAAAGACGTAACAGCCATCCTGTGCTCTGTCAGATGCACCTTCCTGGTCCCCAGGAAGGAAAGCGTTCCTAGCTCAGTCCCCACTCAGGGAATGAGTGGTGGGTTTATGTGATGCTGCATGAAGAGCCATGGCAGACGCTGGTACGAGGCACTCCTGAAGCCCTGTGATACGGCCTTGCCAGAAGCAAACCCCTTCAGCAGCCGCCATAGCGGTGATGGTGGTGATGGCTGGTCGCTCTAGAGATGGTGAATCCCATCACGGGCTCCATCCAGCCTGCAAAACACGACAGCATACGTGGTGGCCATCTCTCTACTTGGTTGGTTCTCTATGCTTTGAAATGCTGAAGCTTCTTTATTGCTCCCTCCTCTCCCTCTCTCTCCACTTTATTCCCCAGTTTCACAGCCTACTCTTGCGAGCTTTGCATTTTTAGGGAACTGAGGAAATCATCCATCTCCCAGGTTCCTTTGAGAAGACCGTGGGTGCAGGTGTTTATGTTCAGAAGTCACTGAGCTCCTGCATGCTTGCAGTAGGTCCACATTCACGACAATATTTTATAAACCCCAGCCCATGAGGCCATTCTTCCCTGCTAGCACTTAAGATGGTGTCTACGAGTGTTGGCAGACACGGCACCGGCTCTGCTGCTGGCTGCCCCAAAGCGGTGATTGTATTTGCCTGCTTCCTAGCAACTTTGTGTGCTGGTTCAATTACAAAGGACTCGGAAAAACGCGCTCCATCTGGTTTTCCAACCCCAGATGCGACCACCCCAAAGAGTGATCTAATTCTTCTGTATTTAGACTTGAAAACTTCTCACCAGTTGGTGGTGCGGGAAATCAAATAAGAGTCCTTAGGAGCAATAAGATCCACATGCTGGCCTAATTGCACATGGAGCTAAACTGCTGCTCCTACTCTAGTGTATTTGCAATGCTGCTGTCAAAGGCGTATTGTTAGGCTAGGGGGAAACCCACAAATCTTAATTTGAGTAATAATTTAATGTGGTCCAATAATTAGCTATTCACGATAGGGGCCCCTTCGCGTCTGGTGTGGTGTGTTGTGTGGTGTGAGGAGAAGGCAGGCAGGCGGGCAGGGTCTGTAGAGCAAGGTTTGTGGGAAGGGGTAGTATCTCGACCTGCTTTTTGGTACGGTCGTTTTCATCTACATTAGATCATCTGAGAGTGTTGTTCTTGTTTTAATTTTTTTTAATTAAGACCAAAAAAAGCTGCTGCTTTCCACCTCTGCAGAGTGAATGAGGAGGGCAGTTGTGGGGAGGGAGTGGCAGAGCCCAAGCTGGGGAGTTACTGAGCAGTAGGAAAATGTCACACAGCCTTGACGGAAAGCTGGAGTGTAAAATTTCCTCCCTCCTCTGTTCTGCAGAAGGCGCCGTCCCGGGATTTCTTGGTTGTGAACTTTTTGTCTGCACAGGCTGGGGAATCTGGGCCGTATCATTCAAGCTTGTCCTTAGGCGTCGGTGGCCCATCCTGCCTGGCCAACACCGCGCTTTCCAAGGGGTGAAGAGCCATCTGGGGAGCCCGTGAGGGAAAGTTTGAAATGGGTTTCCTACGCACTTAAAACTTCAGACTGAGTTTTAACAAGGGGGGTAGACCAGCCTTAAATATTCCCTGTGTTTATTCGCGCGAGCCCTGATTCACACCGGTGGTTGTTTTCTGTCAGGGTTTCCTGTGGGAGCCCCCGCGCCGCTCACAGGAAGCATGGCTGGGCCCGCCGCCATTGGCCTCCTGGGCCCGGCTCGGCGCGGCGCTGGGGAGCAGGGCCAGCGGCTGCCGGGGGGCAGGGAGCCGCCGGGCAGCCACCGAGGTGAGCCCGCTTGTCCGCAAAAAGAGTAAAAAAAATATAAAATAGACACGACCCCTTGGGACGCGTGTTTCGTCAACAAATCAAGCAGGCGCTATTTTAAGCTGTTATGTACCTAACACTTCCTGTTTTTCAGAAGAAACTTCTTGTTTTTTTGCTTTTATGTTGACGGATTTATTTTAACGGCTTGTTCCTGAGGCGGCGTGAAGGATTTTTCCCCCCCGCTCCCTGAAACATTGTGGGGTGGTGGCCTGTGATGAGGGAGGGAGCTGGCGGGAGGCCCCCCGGGGGGTGGCCATGCCAGGAGACGGCCACCCTCCGCCATGCCAGGGGAGGGCCACCCTCTGCCCTGCCAGGGGACGGCCATTCACATCCATGCCAGGGGAAGGACACTCTTGGCTATGCTAGGAGATGGCCACCCTCAGCCCTGCTGGGGGAAACCACGCTCAGCCTTGCCAGGGGACGGCCACCCTCAGCCCTGCCAGGGGACGGCCACCCACAGCCATGCCAGGGGATGGCCACTCTTGGCCCTGCCAGGATATGGCCATTCACATCCATGCCAGGGGAAGGACACCTTTGGCCATGCCAGGGGATGGCCACACTCAGCCCTCTCCCGAGGCTGGCTCCGCGGCTTCCTGGGTGCACTGAGGGGCTTTGAAGGTGGGCAGCCGGTGAGACGGCCACTGCAGGGCTTATGTCATTTCATGAATGCTGCTAAGTTAAGCCATGTGTGGTTCTCTTTCGAGGAGCGGTGGCCTAACCAATAAGGACAAAGTAAATAGCGTTCATTTCCTGCTGACCTTTTAACACGAGCAGATGTTTTCTCTTACAAGTACCGTAGGCCACTTCAGTCCCTGACCTCATCAAGTGGGCTGCTGCCGTTTTCATACTCTCTAGTCTATAAAACTGCTTTTTTAACCTGTTTTGCTGAGACCCGCCTGCAAAAGTGGGTTTCCCGCCTTGGTCAGTACCCATGTGCCTTTAATGTTTCTGACTTTCTTTTCTCTGGATGGACCAACCACTTCCTCCTCATTTTTGTCCTCCGCAGAGGATGGCAGATGTTTCCTCTGATGGGCTCTATCAGGCAGCCCAGGGGAAATGAGTTTCCCTTTATAATATTTTCCCTAGCAGTTCTTGCACAGGTTGGACTTGCAACCCCCCAGCTGGAACAGTAAGTCCATCGCCCTTATCCCTGTTTGTGGTGGTAGAGCAGAATAGGTAGACCCCTTGGAGGGGTCTTGGCGTCACCTCCAAGCTCAAACGGCGATGCTGGAGCTGTCTTGGCACCTGCTGCCCCAGGGGTCTTGGTCCTGCCCCAGGGAGCCAAAGTGATCTCGGCTCCGTCCCAGGCTGCTCTGCTTGGATATCACCTGGGTGTTGCTTTTTTGCCATGTGGTCTTCTCTGCCGCACCTCTAGGTCTGCTGCTGCGGATGGTGCTGTGTGGGATCTGTGAAGGAACTCAAGCAGTTTGTGAGCAAATGTGGTGGGAATGAGCAGCTTCCTCATTCCTGCTGTCTTCTAATTTGCTTTGGGCTGAGGGACATGCAAGTCTGAGCATGACTTGTGTGTCTACAAATATCAGAGATGCCTAGTTCATCCAGGAAACAGCTGAAGGAGGTTTCTCTGCTGGGTCTCCTGGCCAAAGCCTGCTTTCTTCTGCCAATCCTGCATGGAGACCACAGGAACAAGCTCTGGAGTGAGGTAACGCAGAGAGAGAAACGTGGAGACAGGCTGGTGTGCATGGTGTGAATTCATTTGAGATCTTGCCATGTTGGTGAAGAGCCTTTTTCCAAACTTGGCATTGCAGTAGTGTCTCATCTGGTGGGGGCGAGGTGTCTCCATGTCTGGGATGAAAAAAGCTCAACTGTGGTGCTTGAGGGCTAGTTGAGTTGCTGTGCTGTGTAGTGCACAGCTTGTGTTCCTGGGTTAGCGGCAGTCAGTCAGGAGGGTAAATCAAAAATCATAGAATCCTTCAGTCTTCTTTTAGGTTTAGATGGGGGACATGGGAGGTGCAAATAAATACCAGTATGATTTTTAGTTACTGAGTTATGCCATCTGGAAGGGGATATATGTTAATTTAAAGTTAATGGAATTACCTTTATAGACTCTTTTTTTAATACCATGCTGAATGTAGGCTGAAAAGAGATTCCCAGCTTGTCGCTTGTTTGGTTTGTTGCCTTTCCCTAAAGAGATTTTTTTTCTTTTGTTCTTTCTTTCTACTCTCCATGTATATTTAGTGGAGTATGTTCAGAAGTTTTACTCCATGAGTTGTGATTTCTGTCCAGAGCAGTGGGTCTGTGCAGGAAAAATAAGGGAAAAAAAGCTCTTTCTGTGGGTCAGGTTACCCTCCTTTTCCTGTTCAATTAAATAGAGAAGTATGCAAAATCTTAAAAATTCCTGAGTATTACCCGAACATTACCATTTTTATAGTTTTAAGTTTAGAGAAAATGACTCACGGGCATTTTTAATAAAGGATTGCTCAAAATAGAGTGGAGTGTGATTCATGTTAACATATCAAGACACAAGACAGGCAACAAAGAAGCCTTTAACCTGATACTCACTCTTCCCCATGAGTGTATTGCGAAGTGGATGGCTGAGATTTCCCCTCTGCCTGTGGCACCTGGCAGCGGGGGGAGCACCGTGGGGGGAAGGAGCAGCGATGGAGATGTTGTTGAATGGTCACACCTCTGCTTCTGGGGCAATTGAGATGCGGTGGGAGTGGTGCATGGTGCGACCTGCCCCTGCTCCAGTGGTGCACGTCCTCTGTCAGCCCCCGTTCAGTCTGTCTCGCGAGTTATCTGCTGATGTCTTCCTGGGCAGGCTGGTTGGACAAAATGATTATGTCCTAAAGATCTCCACTGGAGTGGTAGGAATCGTGCCCATCTTGTATATTGATTTTTATTGGTCAGTGTAATTAGGCAATGCCTAATTGTTCTAGGGAACATGAAGATCAAACCTTGGACCCTGTAGTTGGGCACCTTTTGCAAACACGCCTGGCTCTCACTCCCCGACACTCAGACCTGAGCGTGTGTCCAGCACCGTGCTCAGCTGTTCTGAATTCTGAGGTCAACACGGCAAGAGAGATGTTGCATCTACAGCACTGTGCTGCTTGTATGGAGTTTGAGCGAGGAGGCAGCTTCTTTGGCTCTACCTGAAAGCAAGGAGCATTCACAAAGCATGCTTGTAACACAACCCTTGTGAGAAGAATTGTTTAACAAATAGCCAGATAATCTAGTTTGCCTTTTCCACAGTGTTTTAGTTTGCCCTGTGCTGGCAGTCAGCCTTTCCCAGGTTTAACCTTGCACAGAAGATTTTATCTTGCGAGTCTGCAGAGACGGCTGCTGGTTGTGGAAAACGTCACTGACTTACCAAGTGGATTACTGGGCAAAATCGATTTTACTTGGTACATTCGTATGCTGAAAAGCGACATAATAGTGTCTGCTTTGCTTCCACACCAGCGAGGGGTAAGTGCCCCAACATATGTTGGAGACCCTACACTAGTCTGAGAGGCGACTGAGTGTTTTGGACGATATTCATCACCGGCGTAATTCTGATGGCATCGTTTTGGCTGACTGAACAGGACCTGCAGAAATGCCTTAGGTATCCATGCTGATGTATATTTTGCGGCTGTCTTTACTTAAGTGTTAAACATTCCCTGTGAGCAATGAGAGCAGAGACCTTCCCCATGCTCCTTGCAGCTTCTTTGGTTGATATATGGTGTTTTCCCTCCTTTTTGTCAAAGTGTCCTCTGTTCCAGAGATAATGCAATTGCTATGCAGTGCCGTGCAAATACTCTTCTGTATTTGTATCTCTTTTCTATTTAATTATACTGTATAAATGTCCTCGGTAAATTTGATAAGTTGGGTGAAGGATATTGATTTTCAAGTCTCTCTTGTGCAGGGCTGCTTGTAGTAGCGGCAGCCGTTCACCAGGCCTATTTCCCGAGGAAGTTTTGAAGGTTCAGCATTTAAGTAGCTATAGGATAACAAAGGAATCTCTTTCTCTGCACTCCTGGTTGAGCTGCTGATTGCAGGATTTAAGGCCAGAGAGAAATCATTAGTGTTGGGTGCAGTTTTGTAAAGCATTAGACTCACGTCATCTGCAAAAGCAGGTGGGAAGAGAAATCAAGATACAGAATAGACCCATTGCCTTAATTCCTGCAAATAAAGCCTGCTACCAGCTTTGGGAAGAAATGGGAGAGGGATGCTCCCAGCGTTGGGGCAGAAGTAGGGGGAGCCTGGGCTTGGAGCTGGGCAGCCCCCTCCACCTCACCCCTCCATCCCCCTTCAGCTTGCGGTGGGGCAGGAGGAGCGAGACGGAAACCACCAGGCGTGTGGGAGGCGGAAAGGAGGAGAGGGAATTTGCAGGGTTAAAACGGGAGGACCAACGGTCTATTTTTAACTGCAGTTTTGAATGTGAAGTGTCACCGATGTTAAAAAAAGCTCCTGGTAAATAGTGGGGAAGATGCACGCGATAGTGGAAAGCCAGCTGCAGCTTTTTGAACTGTTCACTGCTGTTTGTGAGGAGGCTGCAAACACTTGGTTAGTGTTAATGTTTTAATTTTCCTTTTCTCAGCCTGAGGTCTCCCTACACAAGGGACTTTCTTTAAACCATGCTTAGCTTTCAGCCTCTTAAGATTATTTTTGTTCTTCAAGAGGAAAAAAAGGGAGAACTGTAGATATTTGTGCACTTTCCTATTGCGCTTGCTTTCTTCGCATTCTTTTAGAACATAAAATGTTTTCTTTTCCTTTTTTTTATGCTGAAAATTGGACCCTGATTTTTTTTTCTGGCTAATTTCCATGTATTTCTCATACAGGATTTTAGCCTTGATCTATAATGCAGGCCTGTGGCTGTTCTTGCTAAAAGTTTGGTCCCGCCGGGGTTTTCATTATAAATCCTTATTTTCAGTAGCAAATTGCTTTCTGCAAATGTCACCTCCAAGCCGGCCAGTTTGGATGGGTAGGGAGGCAGCGTCCCCACATCACTGGACCCCACACCTCTTGTCCGTCCACCCACAGCTCCCCAGGATTTGGGAACCTGGGGGTTCAGCGTGTTTGCCGGCTGCATTAGGGCAGGAGGCTGGAACCACTGCGGTCTATCATGTCAGTGATCCGTGGGATAATGCATCCCCAAGTAGTGGCCGTTTCTGTCTATTGTGTCACCGATCTGCGCATTAAAGGGACCCCAAGTAGGTGTTGCTACAATAAACCATAACAGCTCTATAGGAGCCGTCACAGTTCATTGCATCAATAATCTGTGTATTAAGGCGTCCCGAGCAGGCCTCGGCACACAATGGACCGTTATGGCTCCAGATGAGCCTGTATAAATTTAGGTCAATAACCTGAGTGTTGTTAAATCCCAAAATAGCCTCGCTACAGCGAGCTGGCAAGACTTATAAGAAAGATGTGTAGATTATGCAAACCCGTGGTGGTTGCAGAGGATACTCTGACTTACCGCTAAAGGTTAGTGGCAAGAGAATTATTTAATCTTATTTATTACTATTATCTAAACCTCTCTCCACTCACTTGGCTCCCTCTTTCCTTCTCCTTTCACTCCTCTGGAAATTAAACCGCGTAAGCGATGCTGCAAGAGCAGCAAAGGCGAGATGCGGAGGGAGGGATGGGGATGGGGGAGCGGGGAGGAGGCAGCGTTTCGCGGTTGAGCCGTCCCGGAGCTGCCCTGCATCCCTCCGAGCTCTTTCCCGCGGGAATTCATGGGAACACTCACACATTTCATCCTGACTGCACTTTTGCCTGACCCCGTGGGGCTCGGTGTTGTCTGGAGCGTGGGTTTTGAATGAGGGGGAGCCCCAAGGGCAGGAGGGTCCCCAGGGGCTCCCCAGACCTTTGCTTACTCCAAAAGCCACCCTCCATCCTCATCCCTGACTCATTTCTTGATCCAAGCCCTCCTGGTCCTTGATGCCTCAACACCTGGCTGGGCTTTTCTCCTCTTCGCCGTTCTTAGCATCCAGCTCCTTCCTTCATTTCTCATTTCCCTCAGACATGGCCCTTTTGTAGGTAGGTGGTGGGGAGAGGAATGCCTTCAGCACAGGACAGAGAGGCCGGTTTGCATTGTGGGTGTACGCCTGAATGGAGACGTAGCCTTGAACTCTTGAACTCTTTTTTTTTTTTTTTTTTGTAGAGTAAAGCTGCTATGTGCTGAAAACAAACAGGACTCACTCCGATGGAAAGAGGTTGTGTAGCAGGAACAGTTCTTGGACCACAAGAAACGGGGGTTTCCACATTTCCATTCTGAGAATTTCCATTTGAGATTTCGCCAGCAGTCGGGCAGCAAAAGATGAATTAGCTGAGCTGTTAAAGGTATTACATGTGTTTCCCCCCTTGGAGACTTGTTAAACATATTTTCTTCGGTGATAGTAATAAGTGTTACAAACAAAACACAGTTTTCCCCTTTGAATATTCCTTTACACAGAGCATCATCTACATAAAAAAAAAAAAAAAAAGTATGTTAGGCAACATGAATAGCTTCAGGCTATTTTATTTCATGTTGCTAAATAAGTCAATGCAGATGAGGACTTTTTATGTAAGAGAGGCTTGTAAATATAAGCGCTAAGATAAGGGCAAATTATAACTCCAAAGATTTCCTGGAGATAGAAGAGTGTCACTGCTCCTTTTTGCTGATTCCAGTCCAGGCACAGCCCCCAGGACAGGCTCTGGGAGACTTGACAGGGAAAAAAGCTTGAGATACCTGTGATATAATGAGAAACACAAGGAGTTTGTTCCGTACAGGTGAATTTGGTGTGCTAGTGGGGAGCTGAGTCTCCTGGTCTGCTGGACCATGGTGCAGCTGGGGCACGAGGGACTCTTCTCGTGAGCTAGGTCCATCCTGATTGAACGGTGGAGTCTCCTGCCAGGCAGAAGGAGACTACTCTGGCCCTCAACTGAGGCGTGAAGGTGTGGGCTGGTGTGCACTGCTGTCATCTTCCCTGGTATATGAGCATGCATCCCCTAAGGAACTGGGCTGAGGCAACCAAGGTACCTTCCATGATAAGTAGCCATTGTCCTATGGAGTGTTTGGTCACTGTGGGACAGGGCCCAAGGAGAACGTCCTGTATTGAGGCTCATCACTGGAGCCACTTGGATCTTCATGCAAGATTTAATTGTCCGATCCTGATTATGGAAGAATTAAGAAATTAGGAGTGAAGGGTAGTATTCCAGACTTGGAGACACTTCAGTTGTACATCCTGTAGGTCTGGAGGTGGGGTGTGCTGGCAGGGATGAGGGTGCTGTCATGTTCTTTTCTCACATCAACCTGTGATGCAGGATATGAGGTGGGCGCCGCTGTGGGAGTGGGGTGCCTTCACGGACAGACTGCCAGGCGGAGATGGCGCAGAGGAAGGAAGTGCTGTGCTCCCCGAGTATCCCATGTGTTTGCTTGTAAGGATGCATTCATCTAGTTGCTTCTTTTATTATTTCTTTTATTTAGGAGTGATACAGTCAAGGACTTGCAGGAGTTGCAAAGATAGGTGGTCTTGGTTTTACTGTTGGTCTTTAAGCACGGGCACCCGAAGGAAAGCTTTGATATCTAGGGCCCTTTTGATAGTCTTGCTATTGCTGCACTTGCTGCTTTGAACTTTCTGTTAAGGAGGAATTCAGGAGTAAGTTGTGAGTATCGTGGCAGTACATACTACGTACAGATGTTTAATGAAATCCTGCAAGGCAGGAGTGCTGGGTGCTGCTGTAGTGTGCCACAAAATGCAGCCACCACCTCTGCCAGCCCCGTGCTTTTGGATGGAGACCGGCAAGGAAAGCGGGCTTGGTGGATCGGCAGCACTGAGTCGTGGGGATGCGAGAAACGCAAGGCTTTAGAGGGGGGCACGGGGGCCTGTGTGGCGGGAGCAGGGTGCAGAGGTTGGGAGGATGTGGCTCTCAGCCACATGAAGATTTTGGTATGCGGCTCATAGTCAGGAAGTTTGGCCACCCTGATTACAAACATACGTGTATTTGGAGATGTATAGCGAGATATCTGTCTCTCTCCTAATTTGATTTGTATTTAGATGGAGAGAGGAAAACTACCGAAACAGGGAAGTGGGTGGCTTTGTGTAGTTTCCTAGCCAGCAGAAGCTGAAGAGTTTAAAGTTCACATTTCGCAGTACAGTAGTAACTAGAAGGAGACGTCTGAAGGTAAGTGGCCATGTCCTACCTCTTGTCAGTGAGGAGGGTGGATTTACCTTTGTTCAGCTCTGGAGACAGACAAGCTCTCCTCCCTAGCTCCAGAGATGGGTAGTGGTGCGATGGCACAATTTACAGTTTTTCTGAACTTAGAACATAAAGTGCTGTTTGTGAGAGTAAAAAGGATGAAGTTTGCTGTGTTGGAGTTAGGGAGGGGGAAGAAGTGAGCTGAACAAAACCAAACCTTGGAAGCAACAATAGCTGCGGACCAAAGTGTTTATTTAACCAGGACTTTTCTTCATAGCTATTTCATGTTATTTTCCTCTTGTCCTTGCTCTTGCTTGCTCATCTTTATACAGCATATGGAAAGGTTGAAAAGTGGCAATTACTAAATGAGAGTAGACAGAAACTGTTCTACAGCAGCTCCAGATGGGGGTTAGTGATGCTGTGCACAAGCTGTGCCGGCACTTCACTCTGCAGTATAAAATGCCCTCTAATGGCCAAGGAACTGCATAGCTCATCCGACAAACCAGCAGATTGTCATTTTTCTCGGGGTTTCTAATTTGGCTGTGCTGATTTTGGTACAGGAGCAAATAACAGCTTGAACAGAGGAGAGCTTTTGGTTATCCAGATGCGCAACCAGCGAAGGTTCACCTCGCTCCAGCATTAGTCTTTACGATTAGTGAAAATAAATAACAGGAAATTTAAAGAACTCTGGTAAAATGTAGAATGATATTTTATTTTTCAGTATGGCATGGTCGTTTGGAGGCTGTAAGATTATTTATGTATCATTTCCTCTTGTTTTATTTGAAAAGTTAAGGGTAGTTTCCCAGTCAGTATGTGCTGTAGCAATATCAGTGTGCGCGTTATCAGTGTCAGATACTTAGAAAAACAAGATAAGAGGGGCTGAAGGAGGCCCGTGATTAATTAGTAGATGGATTAGGCACTCTCGAAGCTAAGTGGATAATTTGGGTTCAGCTCCTGGTTACTGTTTTGCCCACCATCGGGCCCCTGAAGGCTCTTGGTGCAGGGTAAGCAGAGCATCGACCGGCTTCACTTCTGATGCCAGAGAGAGAGATGACAGTTATTTTCTTTAAAGCAATTTTCTTGCTGTCTGTTTGGGTTGGTTGTTTGTATTTTAGCTTTGGGAATGAAAGGAGTGCCAGTTCTGGTATTTCCTAGTTTTACTTGAAAACTCACAGAGGACCTGCGGAGGGCTGTTAGTACCTGACAAGAGAGCATGCCTGGATCTTCTTTTCTCAAAGTCAAGAACTAGTCACTAATGTTGGGAAATAAAAATGGGAAAAAATGTTGAAAAATAAAATAGGAACACAACCCCAGGTGTCTTACTCCCCTCTCTTTTCTACAGTGGCTATTGAGGCAACTTGAATATTGCCATTTTAGTAGTTCTTCATAATGTCTTTCTGAATACCAAGAACCCAAACTGGAGCGCGATTTGTAACCTGAAATACGATTCTTAAAGAAACTTTAAAAAAAGATCCAGATCTAAACAAAAACCTCTCTTACGCTTTATGCATCATTAAGATGGAGAGGAAGGAAAATGCTACAAACCTGTATGTCTTTTTTTCCTTTGAAGGGCATATATATACATATAAACGCACAAATAAAATTGTGATTCTTCTTTTACTGAGTCAACAAGTGGCTTTGATGGAGTAGAATTGATGAGGGGTACTCACCATGACTTTCAAGGGCTAAAAGGAATGCAGGAACAGGCCCTCTATGTCATCTTTGAAGCCTTATTATTTTAGCACAGTCTGTATCTTGTTGCATAATGTTTTAAGATGTGGTCTGCATCGTTATGTAGCGTGTTTAATTTAGCAACAGATGTGCAGGCTCATATGCCGTTATGGTACATTTTGTTCACTCATATAATAGCAAGTTCTTCAAAATTGTTACCAGTTCTTCAGCGCAAGACTCCTACAGCATGTTATTCTCCTTTTCTGTACGGTGAAGAGCAGCAGAGCTCTTTATTTGCCATCAGCAGGTGCTGACGTGGGAGTGCCTGCTCGCCATGAAGCACGTTTAACCTGCTGCGTTACTGATTTCTCTCCTAGTGAGTGTGCTTTCCATGGCAGTTTTCGGGGGAAGGCACCAGGTAGGCAGTGGAGGGGCAAGACTTTGGTCATTAAGTTTCTGGGCAGAAAACAAGCGAGTCACCTAGACAAAAAACACTTAACTGCCACCCGCGGCGTCATCCAGTCATTCCCGTGGAGAGGCCTTAATGCAAAGCATCGCTGAATGCTCTGCGGCAGCAAAATCATACTAATAACTAGTAAAAGCATTAAACCTAATTAACAATGGTTTTGTAGCAAGAGTTCTGCCCTCACTGTTTTAAGGGTGCTGAGGGTCCATGGGGGGGATGCAGGCTGTTGGGAGCCTGGCACTGAGGTTTGATTTAGAGCCAAGGTAGTTTTTCCAGAAAGTNAAAAACAAACCAAAACAAAACAATAACCCTACTCTTTTTATTTTGTCTAATGAAAATCTGTTTGTTCTCACTACCCATATAAATGTTTAATCCATTTCTGGCTCCTGCTGGGCTATCAGGTTTAATGGTGTCTTGGCACTGTGAGTTCCCCATGTTGTTTTACTGTTGTTTAAAAGAAAACATCCAAAACCAGCATCTCAAAAAGGATCGAGTTGTCTGTGCCTTCCCTTCCATGTGCCTCCCTCCTCCCCTGCGGTCGTGCCAGGGCTTTAGAGAGATAAGGTGATGGGGGCTGAGCGGGGCATCCCACTTAAGGATGTGCCGCCAGCGTAGGGAGGAAGGATGATGACACAGTGTTCACAAAGTGTTCCTCCTGCATTGTGCCATCTCCTTTGTCCGCTTCCCTCCCCTGTCATTATCTCTGCATGTCTCCTTCTTTCTTTTCTCCGCGTTTCCTTTCTTGCGCTGAACTCCGCTTCTCAGCCCCTCCTGCCCTCCCCATGGCAGCTGCCAATGTCTGAAATCTGAAATGATCAGCGGTGGAAATGGGCAGCTAATTGAGAATAGTTAACACCCGGTGATGCTAAGGCAGGGCTTAAACAGTTCACAGTTCCGAGGGATGTTCTTGCATTGAAATCTCAATTCAAGTGCGTTTGAGCTTTGGAAAACTGGACCTTAACACGAAGGACGCTGCAGGGAGAGTTGCCCTTGGCATTGACAGATACTAACTTCGCCATTATGGACCGCTTGGGCATCGTGGTCTGCTTCCAGCTGAGAGGAACGATGTCCTGCAGTAATCACAAGTACAAAACCTTCTCTGGGAACTTCTCCTTCCCAACAGCCTAGGAAATGTCCGATGGTATCATCAAAACATTTGGACTGGATTTTCCCTTGTTTAAGTAAAGACTTGTACATGTGGAAACCCAGTTTAGATGCGAGGAAGGACAGAAATTTTCCTTTGCCGTTTGGAAGTGGGAACTTTTGCAGTTCGTGGAGCCAGGAGTTTCCTGTAGTAGGGAATCTCCATTTTGTTGATGCCGTATTTCGTAGAGGGTAGAAAATGTAGTCGGAAATTGTGAGCAACAGGATTTTGCTCACAGGGAGTGTGTGTGTGCTTTTTTTGATTGTTTAGAAAGGTGCTTGTATTTGAAGTTAAAGAGGAGTCACACTTAACCTATGACCGTGTATTCGTTGGCAGAAGTGGTGTGTTCGTACCACTTGTTCATTCACACCTCAAAAGGCAGCAATCGCGGATTTATTGCATCCTTGCTGATGAGCTGCATTTTGGGCAGAACTCACAGGTCCTTTCACGATGCTTGCCAAAGCCTGCGGCGCTGCAGCGGGGCTGTGCGCTTGCATCAGCGTCGTCTTGTCGCAAAATGGGGTGTAGGGAACACCATTCCGCTTTGCCGGGGCTGGGCACAGAGAGGGAACGTGTGAGACACAGTTTGTATAGAGTGGTGGCTCTTAGTCACCTGCTGGGTGCCACCATGGTTTGATGATGCCTGTGATGGATGCTTTAAAATAGATGTTCCCTATTTATGTTCATGTTCCTGTGCTACCTACGTATGCCATGGAAAGATGATAAAACAGTGCTAGTTGAGAGAGAGCTTAAAAGACAACACAGTCTTTGTAAAGTCACCTTTCTCTTCTTTTTGTCTAACAGTGCATTTTATTTTGGAAAATCACTTTTTCTTTCTTTTCGTTTTCCATCTAAAGCAGGAAAAACAAGCCCTTGTACGGCTTTCTCTGCTCTCATTTTCTGGCTCATGGATTGTGGTATTTAACGGGCAGTATTAAGAAGCTATTTAAATGTGTTACGTCAGGATTGGTTTTTTCCCTCAAACATTGTCTTTGAGTACGTTCCGTCTTTAAATAAATAAAGAACTGCTGGGCTATCATCGTGTCCGAGGGTTTTCAAGAAAATTTACATTTTGAAAGACACTGTTGGAGGCTAACATGGCCATGCAATTACTGTATGTAAATCACTTCACTTGTTTCCTAATCTTGCTGAAGATGAAGTACAATTTTTGTGCGTGTGCCTCCCTCACTCAAATTTCCTTACACAATGAGGTTTTCTTGTATTTTAATTGCTGACCATGATTTTTGTCCTGCGTAGCCTGATTATATTTATTTTATTGTGGGGGACATTTAGCCTTGCAATTGTTTTGAGATTGGGTTGGATGGAGAAATCATTGAGGATAGATTGAAGTTCGGTGCACAACTAATTGCGTCCTCCATCCCACAAATGGAAGAACTGCTTTCTTAATTACAGCTTCATACGAAGGCTGGGGAGTATCCGCTTGTTTCTGTGCCCTGCACATCTGCTTTTCTCCATTTTATCCATCCCTGCCAAATCCTGCTCGGCAGCTCCTGCCACATTTCTAATAAGTCTTCTGAGTTGGGCTTTTATTGCTGGTTGATATCATCGTGGACACCTGTCAGACAAAGCTGGAGTAGTTAACATCATTAGGAAGAAGTTCATTCATGGGCATTACATTAAGCTGTGTGGGATTCTGATAATACGAGCAGTAATTTCTCTGATTGTTATTAGTTTCTTTTGTAGAAAGTTTTCCTCCAGGGAGTAATGCAGGGAATTGAGATGGCAGGAGAAGAACTCTAATGGAAGCATTTGTCCATCAGAAAATGCACTGTCAAAGTTAAATACACTTTGCATATTGATTTTGTTGGGGAAAAAGGGGGGAAACGAGTTGCAGCCCCCAACATAACAAACCATTTGAGCATTTTCAGAACAAAACACTAACTTACTTTCTCCTGGCTTGACTTTTTTATAACCTGGTGTTTCTCCCTGAAAGCGGAGTGGGATGTAATAGAGCTGAAAAATCATGACTATACTTTTAAATGTTGATGATGGAAATGCTGTTAGCTACTCGGGCTTTAGCTACACTAACAGTTTCATTTTTGTTGTAAGAAATAGTTTGACTGTAGCAAGCTTCTGCCTCTGGAATGGAAGTTTTCTGCTTCTTTTAGAATGTTGCATTAATTATTAATGTGAGTGGGAATCGTGCTCTTTAGCATCCCTATGTTTAAAAAAAATCAATTAATTATTGCTATAAATCTCAGAGATTATGCTGCAGTTGTGCTGCTGGGAAATTGGCCATTAACTACCAGGAAATCGCCTATCTTCCCTTAGTCAGAATTCAGTTGTACCAACACAACCCTTTTCCTTTTATAAATTAACTATCAATGTGATGCATAATTGATAACCATTTATAATAATAACAATAATCTCCATGAAATTGTCATCTTGGTACGCAGCGGCTTTGTTAGAGCCCTTATCCCTCACATGCTCAGCCTCGCCTATTGCGTTTGTTAACTGTGTTTGCTGGGAAGTTACTGCTTCACTGGCGTGGTTTTAGGAGAGCCGTAAGCTGTTGCAGAGGAATAAAACGCAAGGTAGAAACGCCTGACCGGACTATGTGAATATGAAGAACCTGAAGTGTTTCAAGAAGACGGGTTAAGTGTTGCTATCGCTGCTCTACGGAAGGGGAAGCAGAAGTCGAGGTTACAGACGTTGCCCAAGGTCAATTTTTGGACATCAGCCTGGATTTTTCTGATTCCCGATGTCGTGTTCTCCTGTGTCCTATACGACGTGAACCCAGCGGTTTTTTAGTTTGTCGTGAAAATTTTGTGTGCAAATAATGCAGTGTGAAAATTCACCTGTCACGGAGGAGCTGTTTGGGGGTCAGTTTGAATGACTGGTGCCAAGGTTGTGGTTATTCCTGTCTTTTCAGAATGTACTTATTTTTTTAACCCTTTCTAGTACTTTGTAGGCAGAGTGGTTGAGATTTTTCAGCGTGATACAGATGGCCACTCGGGAGAGGATTTCTTGCTGTACTTGTGCTTGTGCCTGTCTCCCTCTTCCCCTTCTCTCCTTGCAAGGCCTCCAAAAATGTGGTGGTGGTGTTTTGCTTTGTTTCTGGAAATTACAGCTTTCTACTAATTCTGCTCTTTTGGCACCTTTTAAGTAGGCTTAAAAGGGCGGGGAGTGGCTGGGGGGGGCAGGAGCTTCTAGAACAGGATGCTCCCTGGAGGGTTTGTAGCTCATATCAGGGTCATCTGTCTTCACCTTAAATATAAAAGAGGATATTGAATCACTGGTAGTATAGCATAACTCAGTAAAAAATTAGCGCGTGTAGTGTTGAATTGTTTGAATTCAGTTGTCAGCGTGAGGTCTCTTAATTGTGTGGCTTGATTCATAAATACTGTTGTGGAACTTGCTTTGAAAAGCTCATACGTGGATCTTACAGGGAAGCTGTTGGGTAAAAGTGCCACAACGGCACGTTCAGGGGCTGCAGCCTGAGCTCAGGTCGGAGCGTTCAGGGATTAAACGAACCTTTGGCTCTCTGTAGGAACAAAACCATCAGAGCTGAGAGGCTCCATTTAGGGTCTTCCTCTCTGTCACCAAAATGCAGAAAAGCCTGCAGCTGTTGTCCCTTTGCAGAGCTTTTCTTATAAATCAGCCACACATAACGGCTTTATGGGTAGCTTTATTTCATCAGCATTTAAAAGTGTGCCTGCTAGAAATGACTCTCGCACCCAAAGTTTAATGCTAGCCCTTCAAGTATGAAGGTAAGGACGGGCTACAGTGACAGCTGGAATTTGTATCAAGGGCTAGTTGCAAATTCAAGGTCTATTGATGACTTCTACAGTGTAAGGCTTAAATAAGACATGAAAGTGGTTTGTGTGTGTGTGTGTGAAAGTACTGGAAAAGCAAGAGCTACTTTCCCTTTTTTATATACTCTCTAATAATCTTTCAGTGTCTGTGAGCCTACAAAATAGTTTAATGGATTTTATCTGCTAGGAATAGATTTTTAAGACAGAAATAAAACTGGGAAGGCCATATAGTGCTTCAGCAGTTCTTCTGTACAATGCTGTTTTTTCTGATCTCAAGGAAGATAAAGGAGCTATAATCTTGATTTGCAGTATAAGATGTGTGACTGGTGGGACGCAGGGGTTAGAATCATAGAATCAGAGAATGGTTTGGGTTGGAAGGGACCTTAAAAATCGTCTAGTTCCAACCCCCTGCCATGGGCAGGGACACCTCCCACTGGACCAGGTTACTCCAAGCCCCGTCCAGCCTGGCCTTGGGTCGGAAGCATTAAACTCGCAACTGTCCTTCCAGAAACCTGCTCTGCTGTTGGGGGCAGGCAGGTCTCACCTGGTCTGCTGGGAATCCTAATGAATCCTTTCGTTTCTCTGCAGGATCGACAGTGGCGGTATGCACGCCCATTCCTGTGAGTTTTCCTAAGCTCCTGGGGGACTGCTGTGCTTTTTGAATCAGAAAGTTGCAAAATACCGTCAAGAATGGCACTTGTGGATAAACACAAAGTCAAGCGGCAGCGACTGGACAGAATTTGTGAAGGTAAGAGTATGCTCCAGTTTTCCTGTAAAAATTGACAGATGGTTAAAGTAGAATATCTAATTTTTCCTTGGTTTTTACAGCATTTAGACATAAAGACATCCAGGACTAGATTGCCTGTCCTCTGTGTTGGCTCAAAATACAGTCATAACAATGTTGAAACATTGGCAAGGGATATACTAGTTCCTAATTTGAAAGTCATCTGTAGTCCTGCGAACAGGATTTTTGTTTAATTACCAGGTCTTCTTTTAGCCTCATTTCTACTGAAATGATCTAGTCAGTCCCAATTTGAAACATAGATTAAATTTATGCTGTCTTTAGAAAAGAGTTGCGCTCTGTTAAATGTGCTGCTTTTGGGAGGTCTCCTCTGGCTGGAGAAAGAGCCGGGACACAGAGGCTGGTGCTGTAACTTTCCTCCCTTCCCTCTCCGAGCAGTGCCAGTTCCAGCATCCAAGACTTCAGTCACAAGCTCCTCTCACTGCTCTCCTCGGGCTGGCTGCAGTGTTTGGGAAGCGCCGTGTGAGGCATTTGGATAAAGCTCGGCATCTTCCACTTTCATGCAGCTGCCCTCGGCCTTCCCCCCATCAGGCTTTGGCTCGTTTGTCAGAGACAGGCAGAGATTTGGCTGTTTCAGAGTTGCGTCTTCACTCAGGAGGTGTGAAAGTAGACAGTCTCCCATAATGTTGACTATCATCCTATGGAAAATTTACAAGTTGTTGTTGGAGTATTTCTTACGTTTTGGGGAAAATTGTTACAACGACTTTTCTTTCGTTGGTGTGCGGTGATAAGGCAGATAATGTCGTAAATCATTCTGTCTTGATACTGTGTTACAGTGTCACCGTGACTTTCACCTTCTATTTCAATTTTTCCAGCAGAAAAAGTCTACAGATAACATTTTCTATTGCAGCTCACACAATGTAAGTTACTTATGATAGAAAACAAGTGATGGCAAACAAGCTCTGACATTTTGATGTACACCCTGATAATTCTCTCATGCAAACCAACACTCGTGAAAGTTTTACCATCAGCAGCAAAAGCAGAACAGAGTGTTATTTTAGGAAGAATTTCTTAAGTCATATCTCTTAAAGAGTTCCAGTGTTTATCTGCTCTCAAGCAGATGGATAGTGGCCTGCAGGGTAACAATTTGCATTATTACTTGAATGCCAACAAGGTGAAATAGGTTTTGCTCGTGGATGAAAGCGCCGAGCTCACAGGGGAGTTGCACTGCGTCCGTTCGAGCAAAATGCGTGGGGTTTGTGGAGTTGCCAGTGAGTGTAAAATGCTGATCAGCAGGACTGGGTTGATTTTGCCTTGATTTTTGCTTACTCTAGCACGTCAAAGTACAACTCCCTTGCTGTTGCTTTAAACTTGTCGTGAGTTACTTAGCGCTATTAATTTTGCCCTGTTAATTTTGGAGGTGGGGGGGGGAGGCAAAGCAGAGAAGATGAGAGTTAGGAGGGAGTACCCAGGGTACGCTGCAGTGCGGAGCTGCATATTTCTTCTATTGAATGTCGTAAACACTCAGGTGTAGTATGCTATCTCATCTTCAAAATTTACTTTGAACTTGACTTAAAAGAGTTGTATCAGCTGAGCCTGGATTTTCAAAAGCTGCCTTCCCGGTTTGATGTTTACTTTCAGATCTAGTTGCTGAGTGTACAAGAAATTCAAAAGGATCATACGACAAACCTGCTAACAGAGCATTAGATGTGATTGAAGTTTAGATTATTTTCCTCTGATATATGAGCTTTTTTTCTTCTTTCGTGGTCAAAAGATATTCTTTTCTAATCTGTAAATGTGCAGAAGACATAACTTTTTAAAGCATACTTCATCATTTGCCACTCGTTTTGTGATTTGATTGAACTGATGGGATTCACCGTTGTAAGGCACTGTTGTGTTGTATTTATAAGCAACAGATTAGGACCGAGTGTAAGCAACATTGTAAAAATTACCTTGAAAAATGCAAAAAGCTTAGGATTTTCCAAAATATTAGACTTCTAGGACAGTGGTATACTATACTGGCATCTCTGATGGCTATTTTTTATTACAGGCTCCTAATCTTGGATTATAGCATAGTAAAGCCCTGAAGAGGGGCCATTCCAGCTGTTGTGAAAACACACTTTGAAAAAAATTAGCATTTCTCTTGGTTTTCTCTTAAAAGGTATGTGGAATAATTGGTGAAAGATGATGAGAAATTAGGGAACTACTTTAGCAGGCTGATGAGAGGAGTCTTTTTGCTAACAGAACGGTGTTCAGTGAGAAGAATCTCCACTGCTCCGTCAAGCCGAGTGCAATGTGGTCCAAAGAAGTCATTTTTAATGAGTTCCTGTTATGGGGAAGCACTTGTGCAGCTTTTCGCTTTCAACAAGTGGACGGGGTACGAAGTTACGTTTACCTGATGAAAAGCTAAATGTTTTGCAGTACGTAGGTGGATTTCTCTGGTTTTTATGCAGTTGTGTGTACTGTACCATCCGTTTTACTATTCACAACGCAAACCCTTGGAGAGTTTGCTAGGAAGAGACTTTATTCCACCCAGCAGGATGGTGGCAGGTCTGGAGGTGAAATATCCTCAGGCTGCGGGTTGTAATCACTATCCATACCGCCAAATGATAATACTGAACACTTCCGGTCTTCATCGCACTATACAAACTGACACTGAAGGATTCTTCTTCATACGGGCTTACTAAAAACACAACTAGTCACATGTTGAGGGAAATAGCTTACAAACTGCCGCAGTATTAAAAGAGTATATTAAGAAGCTGCAGTGTTTGTATTACTCTGTTAAACGTGCATCTGGCATGGAAAAATAATCCAAGCCATAAAAGGGGGTGGTGTCTTTGAAAACGCTGGTTCATAGCCTTTATGGGCAGGTTTATGAGTCTTCCAGGAAGAGAAGCAGCTCAGTCTCATTGCATTACTCAGCTTGACCGGTTCCTCTGTTTTTTTTAATATAGAGTTATGACATCTTTGTGTGACGGCGTTACTTTTTCCTCTAAGCAGGCTGTTCTGAAGAGGTGAGCTCTTTGCACCAGGTAATGGATTTTGCTCTGTAGGAGAATACGTGCGGGGTAGGGGTGCAGACTTGAAGGGGTAAAGAAATTTTATAAAGACATTTAGAGCAGTCTGTTAAGAATTAAGCGTGTTTGTGATGCCCGTCCGAATGAAGCTAAGTCAGAGTGTGCTCGTAGTGATCTTGGCTTGCCCGTTTCTTTCTTTTTTGGCTGCCCCAGAGAGTTTGGGTGCCGATTCTGTAATTGGATCCATGTGGGTGGAAAGATGTATCCAGTGAATGGCTGGGACTTTCGAAAATAATGTATGCGGAGTGGTTTACATAACTCCAGTTTGTGGAATTGTGTCTAATTACGTAGCGGGTCAAAATATGCTTTAGAGGTGGAGCCGCTGGTGCTGTGTTTAGTTAGACTAGTCCAGCACCCCCTAGTTCAGATCCTGTTCCCATTAGCTTGTAATTTTGCCACATTTTTAATTTGTTTGAGCTGAAATTTTCCATTCCATGAGGAGCTTTTACCTCGGGGTGAATTAAAAAAACAGAATTACAACAAAAATTGTAGAGCCGGGTCTGAGCGGGAGAGCGAGAGGGATGTTGGTTTTGCTGTGTTTGAAACAAAGCGGAGCTGTGATCCTGCAGCCACGGTACCGTACTGCTTTGTTTTGGATAAAAAGGTCTGAATTTTGCAGCAGAGTTGCTGTGGTGTCAGGAGTGTGCCTGTTATTGTCCCCAGATTTGGGGCAATTTCTCAGCCTTGGAAAGAAATGAAGTGAGTGCTGCCAACGCAGCTGAAGGTGGTGTCAGGTGCTCTCTGACGCTCCCTAGGGCACAGGGGTGGTGGGTGTGAGGTGGGGACCTCTGCCAGCGTGCAGGGGGTACGAGGGGAGCAGCAGGGCTAGGTGAAGATGAGCACAGAGTAACTGGAGCAAGGATGGAGCCTGCGCGAAGAAGGTGAGAGCAGGAGCTCAGACAACTGGCCCTCAAACTTAGGTGCTGCGAGAAATAAGGTTACCCTTATAGAGTCATCTAGGTTGGAAGGGACCTTTAAGATCGAGTTGGAATAGAGTCATCTAGGTTGGAAGGGACCTTTAAGATTGAGTTGGAATAGAGTCATCTAGGTTGGAAGGGACCTTTAAGATACTGCCAAAACCACTGCTAAACCATGTCCCTCAGCACTATGTCTACCTGTCTTTTAAATACCTCCGGGGATGGCGACTCCACCACTTCCCTGGGCAGCCTGTTCCAATGCTTGATAACCCTTTCCGTGAAGAAATTTTTCCTAATATCTATCCTCAGCCTCCCGTGGTGCAACTTGAGGCCGTTTCCTCCTGTTACCTGGGAGAAGAGACGGAGTTCCCCCTCACTACAACCTCCTTTCAAGTAGTTGTAGAGCCCTTCTGCCCTTCATGACTGCCCTGAGTTTAATTTATGATGGTCTCCAATTGCATGATCCTACAGGTATGTGTGTTATTTCTCCTTGTCTCATAAGCCTGGCAGTTTCCTCCTGCTCTTCCTCACTGCTCCCAGCCTCCTCTGCCTCCCTCTGGGCAGCAGAAAGTGAGCGAAGCTACAGGTTGAGGAGAAACTATGGCAGGCCCTGCGAAGATGACAAAACGTAGGCAAGATGTGCAATATTGCCTAGATGCTGTTTTCCTTGCTCTTTTGCTGAAGGGAAGGTTCAGACACAGAATCCGGCCCCAGACGGTTGCAGTGTGGGACTCTCCCAGCAGCGATGTCAAACCATCAGCAGCAATAACCCTCGGGGCAGAAGCTCACCTGCCTTTCATTTAGGAAACAACAACAGAGAGAGATTAGGTGTAGTTTTTTCTGTGCTACCTGTGGCAGAACAAGGTGTTTGTCAGTGCCCCTAGGAAACCACTAGCTCAGAAGACCGCAGCACTCCTGGTGCTTGGCATCCATCATTCCCGCAGGGCTCCGGTGCTTGCATGAGGCATTCCCATGCAAGGAAATAACTCGAAGCATCACTTCTGCGGCCCAGCCTCCTGCTTCCTCAGCTGTTCTTTATCCTGTGCTTCTGTCAATATGGTTAAAAAAATATTAAATAATACTGGGAGCTACACAGGGAGTGAGGAGCAGCCCTCCGCAGTTGCTGTCAGTGTTTTTGGGAACAGCCTGGCTGGGAAGCCAGAGGAGAAGCTGCTGTGGCAGTGTGCAAGGTTGCGCTGTCGTTTCCTCATGAAATGTAGAAGCTAAAAGGGGACGTGGCAGTAGTGGTGGCACATCCAGGATACAGGATGGCAGTGTGTAAAACACGGGTTGTCTAGCCCCACTGAATTCCTCTTTCGATGATCCCATGTGCTGCCTCTGCTCCATAGCATTGCCGCTGCACTACCCTGCTGCCTTCAACACCGCTGCCATGAAATTTTAATGCCTGGCTTTATAGGTTAAAGTTTGCACTGACATTTATGAGTCAGTTAAGCTTTCAACACATGCCCCGAAAGTGGCAGCCCTGAGATGAACAAGAAGCAAAGAGAAAAAATAATCACACGGCCAAGTGAGCCCAGACATTTTCTGATAAGAGTTTTTGCTTCAGGATTTGTCGTTATCCAGTGGGAAATCATGTCCTTACGCGTCAGTTTGTGCCACCAAAGCTGTCTGTACTTTGCAAAATAGCAGAACTGTTTGCAGTGCCAAACAAGCCATTCATATTCTTTTTTTCTTTCAGGTCCTGTGATATGTCTAATGGCTGATAAATGCCGGCACAGTCACAAATACTTTGCAGTGCTTAATGCATGAGTCTCTTGCCTTTTTGACTTACTGACTTACATTCTGAGAGGCACCCTAGCGTCCTCTTTGGATGAGGCTTCTCTGGTGCTACCCATAATCGTATTTCCTGTAGGAATTCCTCGACTATTTACCTTCCAGTCACCATAGGATCTGTGTGTGGCCCTGATCCTTCACATCCCCTCCTTTATCAGTGGGAGTGGGGGACTGTCGTGGATACTGATGGCTCTTGGATAGATCTGAGTCCTTTGACGCTATAGTTAGTCTTGAAAAGCTTGAATAAGCACCTTCCCATGGTACACCAGCCAGTTGGGATGGTGGTTTTCTCTCTGTTCTCATGTTTCCCCATTGATTTTGTGGCCATTCAAAGGAAAAGGAACAGGACCACTGGAGTGAGGTACTTGCATTTTTGGGCAGAAGATGGAAACTCAAGACTAACTAGGAAACGCCTTTCTTCCTCCAGCAGCCAGTTGATTGCTCGTTATTTGTTTGCTTGCGGCAGTGTCTGCTGTTTGCTGGATTTTGACGAAGCCCTCATTGAAGAGGGTGTCTGCTCTGAAGAGTTCACAGCATAGGGCACCTGATGGTTAAAACAAAGTACATGTGATCTGAAAAGGAGCTGATGCCAGCAGCTGCGGCTTGGAGCAGAATCCACGCGTCTTGCAGCAGTCGGGAGATAACGTGGCCCTGGTGCTGCACATCCGTGTGTGTGTCTGGTCATCACTTGGCGTTAAGAGTTGGGGAACCCTCCCAACTGCAGTTGCTGAACAACCCAGCAACGAAAAATCTGGAGAATTTTCTGCTGGATTAGAGGTCTGGGTTTCTTGTTGAAGGTTCAGCAGGATGCAAGGAAGGTCCTGGGGAGCACAATGTGAGCGGAGAGGGGAGCGGGGGAGGTGGGAGAGGGCTGGGAGCACTGGTGGGAGCCTAAAGCTGGCTCATGTTTTTGCAAAGCTGGGAAGGGGTCTGTGAAATGGGGGAGGGAATTTGGGGAAGGAAAGGATGGTTTCATCATCAACAAAGCCATAGCTGCATAAGGCTAGTTAATTCGTTTCACAGGTGGACAGAAGTTCTGTATTCCACGTTTGCACCTGTGATGGAAGTCAATGCAAACCATATCCAGTAATATTTGAATAAATATACTATGTAATGCTACTCTGGTAAATACAAACCTGGGTCTATGGCAGGGGTGCTTTTTACTTGCTGTTTATTTCAGTTTCTCATCCATAAAAGTGGACTTAATATTCACACTGTCAGTTGTTGCTTGTGGCACACTTTCTTATCATTAAAATCTTGTCATTTAAAGAAAAAAACCAAACCAAACAACAACCCCCAGTAGAATTGTAGTGGTTCTGGCTTCTCAGCAGTATATGAACAGTGTGTCCTTGAGGTCTGGGCTCACACACCGCTAGCAGCAGAATACGGAATAGGTTCTCACTCAACAACTACAGTCCACGTGCGCTAAAAAATAGAGGAACCTTGCTCGTGGAAGCAGATGGGAAAATGTACTTAAAAACTACAAGGCAGCCGAAATGAAAGTTGTACAAGAAGCCTGAATTCTGGCGTTCTCTCGTTTTCCAGGCCTTAGTGTTTTGTTAACATGGTATTGTATAGGAAATAATCAGTTATAAGACCTTGTGGTACATGTAGCGCCAGAAAAGGAATTGTTTCAATGCTCAGCATCTCTCTTTGAGACCATTGCACTTCTGAGGGTCTCGGGACTGAGTCGGCAACTCTGGAAAGGGGCTGCCTCCAATTCCTGGTCTTTTGTGTAATGTAACAGTGGCCAAAATGGGTATGTTGTTTGATAATTGGGTGGAGGAATTTTCTTCCATTCTTGCAAATTTGAATGCCAAGTAGCATCTGATACTACTTATTTTTACTGCTTAGAAATAGAATCCTATTATCTCAGGAAATTCTTATCAGCACTAGTCATTTGATGAGAAACAATGAGTTAAAGATGGTATCAGGTGTGGAAGAAACTGCTTGTCCTGAGTTAAAGTTACTTAGAATAAATATAGACTTTTTTTTCCTAGTGGATTTGAGTTTCTTTGTTCCATGAATATAAAACACAGTACAAGGGTTTCCCCCCCCACAATAAAGCTTTTTATATTTTTTTTTTTGTTTCCACCTCAAAGCACATAAACCATCAGGCTTTTAAGGAAGGGTTGCTTACCACGTTTTGCCTAGAGAAAAGGCAGAGTTAGCTTGTCAGATCCTCTGCCGTTGCGCCCTGTGCTGATGTATGCTAACTGAAGGTCTGTCTGGCTGCTCCTAATGTTTTGCTGTTCTTAGTCCATATGAAGTTCTTTGGCCTTATGGAGGTTTCAGAAAATCACTTCAAATTCACATGAAAGCTGGGTTACACCTTGTTTTACCAGTGTGGGCAATGAAAAGTATGCCGTCCAGCAGTGTTCTTCGTTACCCCTTTGCTGACAGGGGCATAGCAGGTTTGGGAATTATATGTCATTAATAGGTTTTGTTAGAATTTTAAGAAGGACAGAATCCTATGGATGAAGAGGCTTCAAGCAGCCTCAGTGGGTTCACAGACATTATTCAAGCTTATTGACCTTATTCCCTGATTTTCAACCCTTTTGCTGCGCTGAATGAAGAACTCTCTGTATTTGATGTGGACATTTTGTGCTTTGTGGTGGAGGTACTGTGTAGCTCGTATCTACAGGCACGCTGTTGTACTTAGAGCACGGAGGCATAGGCTGCTCCAGTAGAGTTCCGGTTCTGTATAGATTTTTTTCTATACATCGACGTACGTGCGGTCTATCTGCTGTGACGTGCCACAGGGGGATATGCATGGCAAGATGTAGGACTCGAGCCAGATATGAAGCCAGCCTGACAAAATCCCCCAGGCATCCGGTAAAGAGTGAGACACATTTAGATACGGTTACAGACAAAAATTTCATTAATTTGGTATGCAACTTTTTTGTAATAGATCTGTGACTCAAGCTATTGCAAGAAGGAGAGCTCTCCTTTCGCTGAGACTTGAGTGCAATATGCACAGAAATAGGAAAAAAATACTTCTGTTGTTTTGTCCTTGCGTTTAAGCCCACATTTGTGGTAACTTAATATGTGTCTAAATTCTGCCTTGTATTTTTCCATTTTCCCCAGCCTTAAGACAAGATTCCATGTAACACGCTTTATAACTTCATGTCATTAATTAAGAAACAATTACAGCTGATGACTTCAATACCATCAACTTAATTTTCATCTTTACCACATTTCCCATTTAAATTAACTGGTTTATGGATTAACATGTTGTCATCGTATTGTTTTTTCTCCTTACTCTAAATCCTCCCCCGCATTTAGAGATTACTCAGAAAAATGATAATATCCCCAGAATATGCAACGAGAAACCACGTTAAGGGGTTCTTGGAGCAATGGCCTTGGGGCAGCCCAGTCTCGTATTCCTGAGCTCCGGAGTCTCCAGCAGAGAAGCTGCCTCCAGCATCCAGGGGGTGGAAGTTGGATGCTTTGCCTCTTCCAAATATGATGGGAAATGATCAGTCCTCGGGGACAGATGAGAACAGGATGGATTTTCCTTCAAAATGCCAGAAAAATACTTGTCTCTGACTCCTAAGTTAGAATCTTTCAAGGAGTGACAACGTTTGGATCTGACCAGACTTTTAGGTTTGATTCTGATTCTATTGAATATTTACTAGTAAATATTTTGTCAGGAGTAGGACATCTGGCTATACTAAAATAAAGCTGCAGAGAAACACATTACACAACTTTTCTTTTATATTTTTTGGTATCCACAAACAGATGTAATGGATGGAAGTGCCAAAACAGTGAAGGTTTTCATTATGTCTTTTATATCTGAGAGCTTTCTTCAAAGAGCAAGTTTTCTAGAGTTGGTGTGTGCATTTTTGTTGCCTTAAAATTAAACGGCATTGATCATTTCTTACTGACACTTTTATATAGCCCATTAACTTAATACTGTTAATTTGTTTTGTCTTTAAGTTGTCTTTTTAGTATATTAAAAAAAACCCCCACTCTCTGCTGCCATCTAGCACCTCAAAACTTACTAGTAAGCAGCTTCATTTCACAAAATAGACTATAGTTACAGATTGACACTCATTTTTGAGAGAAAATAGTGTCACTGCCTGCTAATGATAACAGGTGTTTGACTGAATCAGCAAATGAACATAAGCAAGGGACACAAGGCTGGCAGCTTCGACCTCGGGGTCATCCCCACTGGGGACCAGCCGCCCCCCATAATCATCCCCATGGATGGGGCCGGACCACGGTAAGACGTACCTGCGGATGTGGTCCTTCCACATTTGATACTTTGATTTGTTTATTGCAATGCAATAATACAATATATCAATCTTTAAAAAAGCAATGCATAAATATTTTTCTGGCTAAAGTAATAGTTCCTCCTGGTTTGTTTTGGTTTTGGTTTTGGTTTTTATCTGCGTTGGGTCTGCAAGGGAAGTACGTGTTTCAAGCTCTCGGCATCATCAGGGGAAATAAGGTCAAGAGAGACCCTGAACCCCAGCCTGTTTATCTCCTCAGGACTGTGTTACAATCTAGTAACTAATTATTTTTTATGCAAAGCCCAGACATGCATGGCAGAGTTCAGAATTACAATATATATTCATTTAACAATGGATTTCTCTACTGCTTTCTGGGACAGATATAATTCCCATGCTTTTCATTACACATACTATTTAAATCTTGATCCTGAATTCTTATTAAAAATGATGAGATTTGACCTCAAGGTCTAATACCCAGTTTTGGAGACAAGGTGCTTGATGTGATTTCTGGAGGATTATTTTTAAGAGCATTTGTAGATTAGATCTTTGTGCATAGTTGAGGGATGTGCCCAATGAACCTTGTCTACTGGCTTTTAGACTGCCGTTCAGCATCCAGATTGATTTTGATTTTGTAGTCCTTGAAAGTGTGTAGTTTTGTGGTGTAAGGATACATGTGATATTTTTATTATCCCTTTGTTGGTGCAGGAATGCGACAATGCTGTTTCTGTGAACTTTTATTGGAGTCTCCCCACACTTAAAGACAAAATCGTTCCTGATTGAAGTTTCAAGAGCTTGTAGGGCTCATTCCAATGGCTCAAAGTGTGTTTTACAGCTGGGCTTCTTGTTTTTAACTTTGAGTGTATTTTAGATGATTGCTAACTTCCTGCATTTGTTACCTGCAATTCGGTTTTCATCCCGGACGGCAAATCATGAGGGCTTTGCCAGGGGAGCAGGATAACATGAGGTGACAAGTTACCGCGTAGCTCGTCGGGGTGCGCATGCCTTATTCTGCAATAAATCCAAGGTAATTGGAGTTAGGGGACCCTTCAATGAAAGACGGGTGAAATGACTCCAGCTGGAGAATTGGTGGCACGTGGCAGTGATTTGAGACGTGGTGCTGTCTGGCCGGGAGGCTGGGAAGGAGCCTCCTATACCAAACTCCTTCCGAGCAGTGATAGGACATTGCTCCCAACAGCGCTGCAATACTGTATTATCAGTTTTGAGCGTAAACGTCTGCTTTATTTGGCATAGGAGGTAGGCTCCTTTGCTGTGCCTCCACATTTATTTCGGTACAATACTGACCTTTTATTTTCCATACGCATGGACCCATTTGTATGTAGTCAGTGGGAAGGGCAATTGAACCCAGTTACGGATTCCAGTTTGCGCGTAACATTTAGAGGCAGCGTGTGCTAGTGCATTCCTGTAGCTTGTAACGCGTGTGAGCCAACGGTTACAGCACATTTCTATCCCAGCGCCAGGGGGGTTGAGTTACAAATGGACCTAAGCTTTTTTGCTTTAAAGTCATCGAAATACAGTTACATGAGGCAATGATTGTTTAATAATCGGCTGATCTTAAGGGTGTTTTGTTGTAACGCACCAAGTTGGTATTTGAGAGTGTTTTGTTGAAGTTACAAAGCATCTATGCTTTTGGTTTGGAAATTGGTAAAAGCATGTGGCATGGCTTCAAGTGCTGAGTGCTTTCAGATGCTGTTCTGTTCCTTTGATTATTGAAAATGATTCCGGCACAATCCTGCTAATTTTCTCTTTGTAGTCCTCTAATTTCAGGAGACTGTTAGAAAGTCCATCTAGGCAGAGTGCTTATTGCTACTGTGAGAGAGATTTTGCAGAGCCAAATTTTAGCAAATGCAGTAATTTTCAAGGATTTGGAACATTTTCTTCCTGCTTTTCTTCTCCTAATTTTTTTTTTTTTCTAATTTGTGCAAATGTGTGTGTGTGTGTGCGCGTGCATCCTTCACAGGGCATGCTATTCCTTTTCCTCTCCAATCCATTGTATCCCACAGTATAGTTTAGCACCATTTCTGCTTCCCTGGCATCCTGCAAGCTCATCGTAGGACGACGATGTTCAGAAAGTCTTCCCGAGCTTCGGGGGTCGTTCGGGACAATCACGCGCGCTCCTTGAAAGCCCAGGCACTGGGGGCAGACGCGTTTATCCTACTCGTAGCTTTGTACCTTGTCACCTGAAAACACATGACAAATGCTGATTAATCTTAACGCCATGTGAATGTGATGGGTGTATATTATCATATCCTCCTTGATGGAAGGGGAATCCGTGAGTAAGAAATTAAGCGATTTACTCGCTGACAGTGGCAGAGCGAAGTCTAAAGGCTGGGTGTCCTGATACCTGCTCTCTCCGTTCACACGAGATGTATTTGTTCTCTAGAGGATTTTTCACTACCAGGAGTAGGATTCCGTTGCCTTTGAAAGAGAAGTAGCCTTTCCAATACTGATGCACCTTACAGTTTTTGCCAGAAATGACATTTGGCATATTCACTATGATGTTTCAGTTCCACTCTCTCCCAGAAGGAAATAATTTGGGAGAAAGCATCAACATTTTGCTGCATTAAAAATCATTTTTTCCTATAGAAACAAGGTTTAAACTTGTAATGGAAAAGTATTTTGCAATAATAAAAAGCAAAACTAAAACCAGTCTGTACTATTTTGTTGCACAGAGTAATTTCTCCAGCAACTTGCTTTCAAAATTTGAAATTAAATGTTTTAAATCAATGTGAATTAGATTTCCTATCCAGCCTCCCCAAGTCGGCGCTACAGCCACCAAAAAATGTTGTTTACACAGTTGTGTCACAGCTTTAGCATCCTGATTTCTTATCACAGTTTTTATATGTAAACCAGGCTTTCTCCTCATGGGAAGAAAACTGCACTTTGTAGCACTGTGTAAGATATTTGTTTCATATTCACCGCGAGTTGTTTCCAGACCAGATTTCATGCCATCCATTTTTGAAAGTGGTGTTTAAACCGCGGCTCACCTTTCTTCTACTCTGTCGTTAACCTTTTTTTCAGAGCAGACTTCTTCTGTAGTTGTTGTATCATAGCAAAATTTGCCGTGTTAGATCAACACTGAACTGAAACTCAGGGTATTAAGTCAAAACTGTGCATTTTTCACGTGATCTGAAATACCAGAGCATTTAATCTCTTGCTCAGCTTTTTTTTTTTTCTTTTTTTTTTGCTTTTGTGTGTGGGCTTTTTTCCCCCCAAATACCTCTAGAATTAAAAGATAAAGGGAGAATAAATTTTCTGCCTGTTCCACAGTCCTTCATCTCCCCCTCATGTCAGGAATGCCGGTGGCTCCTCCGCTCCCGAGAAGCGTAAATGAGATTGGTTGTGTTGGGTTGTGCCCTGATGCCTCTGCATCCTCCCTTGGCCATTGGGTCTGAATTCAGAAATAGCTACGGAGTTACAGGAGTTTGCATAGGCGCTGCCTTTAAGATTGCCAAAAAAAGAAAAATAAAAGACCCTTACTGCCCATCCATAAATATTTCATTCTGATCGTTTCTTATTCATTTCTTGATTCTCTGGGGGTGTAACATTTCCTGTGGTGCCGTGGTGGTACAGGAGGCTGCCCAGCTCCATAGCACCTGGGCACATCTTCCCCACCAGCTACAGGGCAGGTGGTGGCTCTTGGTCAGCAAGAAGAGGAACCAGCAGAGCCCTCCAAAGAGGTCATCTGCCCCATGGCTACGGAGAAAAGTACAAGTCCTACAGCCCCTGGTCCTGCAAGTGTTTACCTCTGCTTAGCTTGGAGCACAGGAATAATTAATTTGTTCCATTGAGGTCAGTGCTTATGGGATAAATCATCCATATGCATGAGTGTTCCCAGCGGCGGGTCTGAAGTTAAAGTTTCCTGGCTCCTGCGAAGTGGGTGTGAGGAGAGCACGTCCTCCTGCCCGAGGGCTGCAAGGTTGTGCCCGTGCAAGGGCAGGCTGGTGCGCATGGGTGGGTTCTGGAGCCCAGGCGTGCGGCTGCTCCTGCAGTTGCACTGAAGGGAGTTTGGAGATGGGTTTTCTGGTCCTGCTGTCGCCCATGTGTGCACTGGAGCCGGGCAGGGCATGGCCACCAGTTACAGATCTGGTGGTTTGGGCGAGGTCTCTTTTGTGTGTCCGTCATGCGACCCAAGGGCTTATTAAAGCTTTTGTTCTTCTCAGAGGTAATAAATGCTCCAGCCTCCCTTCAGGCTTCCCTGTTGTTCAAGATCAGCATTTTTTAAATTTAATTTCTCTATGGCATGGTTTTTTCCATTGTCAACCAGGGCTTAAGTTGGTGGCTATGTTCATTAGTGAATTCTTTGAAGACAATGGTGGAAGATGCCGTTGATCTATAGACCAGGATTTTATTATTTTTTCATATACGTTTTTGGTAGCTTTCTTCTGCTGCTTCAGAACAAACAAATGGCAGAGATCTCACTGTATCCAGTTGGGAATACATTTTATTCTTTAGCAAAATGTTGTTGTAATAAAATGTTTTTGTTTGTTAAAATGTTCTCTGCTTTATTTATAAGCCACAAATGTGTCTTCCCGTTTTGACTCTCACAAAAGAAGAAATTTTCCAATGTGCCTTAAGTTTGTTAGTTAATTCAATATGATGCCAATCAGATATTCTCCGAGAATTGCATAAATAATCTTTTGGGGCCCATGTTTTGCATGTCTGTGTAATATCCAACATAATTTTAAAGGCTGTGGTTCTTGGGGATGAAATTGGAGGAGAGAATGTTTGAAGAGGATTTATAATATTTACTGCAATAAAGAAATTTAGGGATTACTCAAAGATCCTGTCAGTATTTGGGTCAGAAATACAGCCCAGAGGTATTAGTATGATAGGCAAGTATAAGCATTAGACTGTATTAGTGATTTAGCTATCATAATAGCACAATAGTCTACCATGTGATGGCTAGTGCACTAAACATTTATTGTGGATTATCCGGGAAAAACGCGCAAGCTGTCTTGCAAACAGACCAGGGAAGGTGACTGTTATTCCTTTTGTTGGGTCCATCCTGGAAGGGGTATGTTGGAGGCGAAGAAATTTGTGATCGCAGCAGAGAAAGGCAAAATCTTTTCTGTCTGAAATTTTTTAATTAAAAAAGGAGAATGTTGCTTCACTTGCAGTGGCTAGCAAAATAAGTAACGGCTGACCTGTTCTTCTTTGAAAAGGACTATTTGAGCATGAGCAGCATCTGATAATTTAGGTACGTGTTTTAGGGAACCATTTTAATATCTCCTCTGAAAACAGAGACTATATATGGAAATTTTTATTACATTCCCAAATAACAATTTTCTGTGGTGTGATTCCATCTAAATCCTTTTGCCTACTCTAAGTGTAAAAAAAGCTTAATCCATATGAATATTGAAATACCGCTAGATACAAATTGAGTTTTGTCTGATGTTTCTGAGTGTTTTCCCATCTCATAAACATGTAGTTTTTCCAAAGGAAGCCGGAGATAATAGGCAAAAGTCTACTATTCCTTTTTGCTTTGTAAGACCAGGCTTTAGATCCTTTGATCCTCCCCTCCTTTTCCGTGACCTCTGCTAGGGTCTTAAAATTATACATTCCAGATTACACCTCCACAATTTTCTGTCCTGGGATGATGAAAGGATTTGTGTATTATGATAATAATGTAAAGAATCCTTTTGGAGCCTGGTTAGTAGAGCTAATTTGAAGCTACAACAAAAAATGTAATTTCCGAAGCAAATTACAATATTCATAAAGTGTTAAACCGATACCTAACTAATTTCTAATCGCTCTTGTATTCTTTAGTATCTTGCATGGGCCTTTTTTTAGGCCTGCCTGCTTGCTGCCACTTAATTTGTCCTTAGCTGTGCGGTGGATTAGCATTTCATCAGGGTGGATTAAGATTGAGCTGACACTGAAGCTTTCTTTTTTATTTTTACATGCGCATGTGTGGGGACAAGCAGATGCACCCATGTTTCGTTATCTCGCTGCCGACTCCTGGTGGGTGCTGGTGTGGACGGGAGCCCTGAGCGCTCGAGGAGGGGGAACACTGAAATGGATGAAATGCGTATTAAAAAACCAACACGCAAAAAAAAATAAAATAAAAAAACATTCCCCGGGGAGAAATTGCATTGAGGTTGCTGGCTGGGTCGGCGCGGGAGATTTCATCGGGCTAAAATGATGTCACATGGAGCGAGGGCTTTAGCGGTTTTATTTAGCTCCTAATCCCCACACACTGCCGGGCCAGTTGTCCATGTGCGCGCCGTCCCCGGCGGCAGAGGATAAAGCATCTGGGCTGAGTGCGGCCGCCCTCTTCTGCGGCTGCACTCACGGGAAGGGGCTCTCCCTCCGCCGACCTGGAGCGAGGGCGGGCGGCAGTGGCCGCTGCACGCTTCGCCTGCTAAGGTTTCAAAGAATTAATAATTCAGGCAACACTTTGAAAGGCAAAACCACCAGTCGGAGGTTTCTGAAGTCCCGGGAGGGCTCAGGCGGAGCGCGGTCTGGTTTTGATGCACGCCGGGGAAGCGCTGAGAAGGAAGGCGCCTCCTCTTCTCCATTTCGGCGGGAGCAAGCGGCCTCGTGGCGATGCCCATTCCCAGCAAGCACCCCAACATCGGCCGCTCGCAGAGCTGGGACGCTGCCGGCTGGTATGAAGGCAACTGGGAGAGTGAGAACACCTTCGAGTACCAAAGGCTGCCGGGCCGGAGGAGCTCCCTGACCTACGGCAGCGAGGGCGGCTGGTATGAGCCACCGCGAGCCAACGATATCATCTTGCAGGGCGGCGCAGACCTGAAGCAAGAGGCGTACCCGTACCAGGATGCCGCCTTCGCCCCGGGGCCCCTCAGGAAAGGCTCTGTCCCTGACTTCACCTACTGCGACCGGCAGGCAGCCATGGCGGGCCGGGGCTCCCTGCCGCCCCAGGATTACTACAGTGACCCGTCCCTGTCGGCTAGGTCGCCCAAGGACCCCCGCTGCTACCGCGACCACATGGTGAGCAGGCCCCTGGCCAGCTATGGGGCGCCTGGCAGCCGGCTGTCCTGGGACCAGGCCCTGATCCGCCCGCCGGCCCCGCCAGAGGCTGCCCGCCTCTACAGGGACCCCAAGGTGGCCCTGGACGGGCAGCGGATGCGTGGCAGAGATGTCTCCCCGGCACGGTACGGCGTGGAGCCCCCTGGCCCACGGTACGCAGCAGAGCCACCCGCCTTCCCCGGCAGACAGACCTATGTCGACGGGGCAGAGCGGCCCCCCGAGCCGGCGGGGGGCAGGCAGGCTGCCCCCACCTGCCTGGTGGTGGACCCCACTGGCAGCGCCAGTGGCAGCTATGGACCGGGCAGGGAGAGCGCCGGCGCCAAGGGCCCCTACGACAGCTACGAGGCGGCGGTGGCCACCACTTCCCACCCGCCAGTGCCCCCTGCCTTCCCCGCGCCGGAGGGGAAGAGGAGCTTCGACCCCGAGTTCGTGGCGCTACTGCGTGCGGAGGGCGTCTCAGAGAGCACCTTTGCCGCCCTGCTGCAGCAGGGCTTCGACTCCCCCAACCTGCTGGCCATGATGGAGGAGAACGACATCAAGTCTGTGGCTCCGAACCTGGGGCAGGCCCGCGTGCTCTCCCGCATCGCCCACAACTACAAGGCAGAAATGCAGCTGCAGAGGCAGGAAAGGAGGAGTGGAGCGCTGCGCCCCAGGACCCGCTCCAACAGCTTCAGCCACCGCAGCGAGCTGCCGGGTGACTATGGGGTGCCCCTCAGCTCGGGGCCCACCACGGATGGCCCTGCCGCCCCACAGCCCCTGCCTCCGCTCCAGCCGCTCTCCCCGAGAGCAGGGGAGATGCACCGCCGGCCATCCAGCGCCCCAACCCAGCACCTGCTGGAGACCGCCACCTACCCTGCCCCAGCAGCTCCTCAAGGGCCATCCTTCCTTCCTAGTTCTGGATACAACACCCCCCTGCCTTGCAACACGCACCCGCGTCCAGCCTCTGCCTACTCCGCTCCAGCCGGCATGCCCATGACCACAGCCAACCTGCATGCCAGCCCCAAAACAGCCTACCCCACCACGTACACCGTGCCCATGGAGCTGATGAAGAGGGAGCGGACAGCAGCAGCGTCGCCGGCGCCCAGCCCACACGGCAGCCCACAGCTCCTGCGCCGGCCGGGAGCGCCGGGGGACGGCAGCCTGGCGCCCACCGGACCCGCTTTCCCTGCCCAGCTCTCCCCGTACCCGAAGCTCAGCAGGCGCACAGGGCCCCCCGTCATCGTCTCCACCATGGCATCACCTGAACCAAGTAATTTCCAGGGGGTCTTAGCCCATACGGTAGTTTAGAACCTCCTTGTTGTTGCTTACTTTACCCCCCCCCAAAAAGCTCACGGTCAAATATATTGGGGTTTCGTGCCTAAAAATTGGACACTTTCCTATTTAGAAAAGGAGATGAATGGGATTTCTTCACAGGTCCATGCTGGCTGTGCAGAGCTAAAGATGCTGGCTCTTGCTCTGTGGGTAAATTCCAAATACTTTATTTGTTTAGCCAACTTCAGTTAAAAGTGGGCAGTATCTCAGATAATGCTTCCAGGGTTAATATTGCTGTTCCTGTTGTTTGTAGAGAATGGGAGATTAGATACTGCGCTGGCTGAGCAATTAGGACTGCAGGGTTTGCTGCAGATGATTGACTTTTTACCGCTGTTATCAGGCACAAATGTGTTTCTCCGAGGAAATGGTTAGCATTGTTTTGACTAAATTCATCAGATAGCTAATGGCGTTATTTGAGAATCGACTTACCTTTGGCCATTACCTAAGTCTTTTCTTCTTATTATGAATTTGCTGGTTTATCAGGCATACAAAATAAACCCCTTGATTTCCTTCTAGAGATGCCTGTAAGTGAAGCGATATAGCTGTTAAAGTAATAGGTCTGTGCTTAAAACTAAAAGCCTGTCATTAAGCACTAGAACAATAAAAATGAATGGTGGCTCCTCGTCTTCCCTTCCCCTTCTAGAAGTGCTCAGGCCCTTGGCTGCTCAGATGTGAAGCTGGAAAAGCTGAGCCGGTTCCACTCCTCCACTTGGGAGATGTACATTGATGATAACGCTCAGAGCCTGACAGAAACTAACCCCCAAAACCACACTGCTAAGTACGAGGAAATTTGGAAAATCCATTCATTTGTGGCTTGACTTGTTTGAAAAAAGGGGGAAAAAAATCCCTTGAAGTGTTTTTCCTCTACAAGCAGGGAATTTTCTCCCTGTGCAGTTCAGCTGAACTCCCATGCAAACCAGTCTCGAACAATGTGCCGTACCAGCGTACACGCACAAAGCTTTAATAAAAGGATACCATTTATAGGCATAGAGATGGTGCCAAAGTGGTGATGCCATTCCACAGGAATCTAAATAGAGAATGATTTGGGGAGTGGAAATGATAAAGTTGTCGAAATGCAGACGCTTGGCGCGCCCCTTTCGCTGGCTTACTATGATTACACAGCTAGGAAGTAGATGGCGTTTCTTTCACGCTTATGTGTCCTTTATGTAGCTGGTGTAATGTATTGATTTCTAAAAAACGCTTAAATATTAGGCAACGCGTTCTGTGTTGACACGGATCAGATGCGAAAGCAGTACATCCAGGCAGTATTTTTAAATAAACAATTTCCCAAAGCCTGGAAAAAAAGACAAACTGGCATAATGTGGGGAACACAAATATGTTCATTTATTTGCGGTTTTGAGCCGGATTGAGCCAGTCGGTTCCGATGCCGTGAAAGCCCTGGGGCGAGGGACCGCCGGACCACGTGCCTTGGGAGCCGTCTCCTCTGCCTCAAGAAATGGACCCCTCCTTACCCGTGTCTCATACATAAACTGCAACCCCTATTCTCTAAAAATGTAGATGCTATCCCTTCCCTTTAAAAGAATTACCGGTGTGCAACAAGAGGAAGCCAGCAGCATTTCTGTGCCGCTGAGCTCTTTCTCGCTACTCGGCCCGCTTTTTCTTTTTGCCTACGACCAACTCATTTGCATGAGGATGACATTTGTTGCTCCAGTAATTTCATCTGATAATGGCCAGCTTGCAAAGCGGATCTGAAAACATATTCCTTAATTATGTGTTGCTAAGCAACGAGAGGGTTTGGCCATAATCACAGAAAGATTATCTTCTCATTGAAGTCCCTGAAAGGTTTAGCTGAAGTAGGACCTGTAAAATTGTCTTCATTTTTATTTATTTCCCCTTTTTATTTTCCAAAGAGTCTGGGAGGTTTTCTTCCTGTTAAACTATATTTTAAAAGTAGAAGCCAAGGTAAGACACATGGCAAATGGAAGGATGTGGATTAAAAATGGAAGGCGTGGCGGTTTGTAGATGTTTGGGCTGTGTTGAGGAATTACTCTTTAAAGAACACTGCTAAGGAGTGTTCACACTTCCACGCGAGGTGATAAACGAATATTACAAATATGCTAGGATGTTTTTAAAACATTGAGCGGATGACAGAAACTTGACTAAATCCAGGAAAATTGCATTTGCCAGCAGGAAGAGACAGGATGCGTTTTTAGGAGCAATGAGCCTTCTCCTGGCTGTAGCTTTGGCTGTGGATACTTGAGTTGCAAGGTAGAAGCAAGTTCAGTATTAAACTCCGTCTCTTAAATGGCTGCAAATATTTTCTGTCGGTGTAGGTTAATGTCTTCTCAGTGGAGGGTTATAAAATGTGTGATATAGTCCAGTGGTATTTTGAAGCTTGTTATATGAATAGGGATTTAAAGTAAATCATTTTGGTTATTTTTGAAGTCTTGCTGGACTACGCATAGTAGTCTTTCTACAGTGAGTTGTTTCTAGATACTCAATTTGTGATTTTGTGTTGAGCTTCGACACTCCATGCGGATTCTGCACAGCTGCTGTTTCCTTTGGAGTTTGGGCAGAGAAGGAGGCGTCTTCTCCTGCCTGGTATTTCTGATGGCAGAAACAGTGACCTGGGCAGGGATACAGGAATGCGCCGCATGCTTATGGGCCTCTCGCTTTGGTACGGTTAGATAAGGGAAAAGCATCAACGAGTTTTATTGCTGCAACTTCTTTGCATTTCATAAAATAATGATTAAGAAGAAGCTAGATGAATTGCCCTTTTTGAGAATTGCAGAGTTACATGGAGAGAAGGCGGTGAGTGAGCACCCTAAACCCATTGCTGTGGCAGGAGAGCGAGCGGGGCGCAGGAGCTGAGAGCGATGTCTCCGGAGCTGAGCCAGCTTCCCTTCCTGGGAACTCCCCAATCATGGCCCTGGCAAAGCTGCCGCTCTCTGCGTCATCGAGACCTTGTCCGTGAAGCTGTCGGGAACGGCTTCCCTGGGGAGAAATGTCCTCAGAGCTGGCCACTCCTGCAGCCTCGCCATCCATAGCGTCACAGGCAGGGAACGCACCAAGTCTTCTCAGTGGCAAGCATGGAAAAAAAACCCTGCAAAGTCTGAGCGACAAAACCGTGTCAGCTGGTGGTCTGCTGCCAGAGCGGGTTTGTGGCCAGCCTCGTGCCGAAGTGGGTGGTAATGCAGGGAAATAAATAGTGTAGGTTAGCAAAGCTGGTAAGGGCAAACCGCATCTAACGGTCACTGATCAGATTACTGGAGCTCCACCTCCAAAATGTTGCATCTTCAGATTATGTTTGCTTGTATTTTTATCAGAATACTTGATCTGTAATTTTCTTATCCAATGTTTCAGTCTTAAAGCAGTTGGCTGAAAAGAAGTTTTGTATTTTGGTAGCTAGCCTAGACTTTGCCCGAATGAGGGGTCAGTCCAGATTTCTGTTTCTGATGATGGACTTAGGGAGCTCCAGTAAGGAACGGTGATTCATTGCAAACGTGTGGCTTGCATGGTTTTTCAAACTCCAGTTTATATATGAAGATATGAAAGTAAATGACCACGAAGGGGAAATGGTTCCTACAGCGATGAGGAACAGGGCTGCCCCGTACAAGTCGGGTAGGTATCATAAGGAAGGAGGAGCAAAATTACTTGGCTGTAAGATTTGGTTAAAGGCCTGACCTTTTCCTTAGCAGGGAAAGCCAGGCTGAGAGAAGCTGCCTTCCTCGGACAAGTAGTTCTCTCCAGTGTGAAGGGGACTCATCTTCTCTTTTATCAGCTTAGAGCCCAGCTAGAAACGCCTTTCACTGTGATTAGCTCAGCTCTGCTTATCCTGTTTGACACTTGATTATGATACTTTTTGTTGGTATTTTCCATCCTGTGACAGATAAAAATTGTGTTAACTGCACATCAGTTGCAGACCAAAGCTCTTCATGTGAGCAATCCCCAAAGAGGAGAGGGCATCGTCAGGAGCAAGACCCTTGATGGTTGGTCAAGGGTTACAAGAGCACATCAAGGATGGTTAAAAGAGCGAAATTTGCTCATTCTGTTAAGAGTACCGCATTGAAATTGTCACAGCTGTCTATGGGAAGAGAGAGTTTAGCAGTGATACTTCATGTACAATATAAATTTCATGAGTGTTTGTTGTTGATATTGGTTTATACTTTGCCCAAACGTACCATGTAGCAGACAGTTCAGAAATCGACTTCAGGTTTTCTTCACTGTGTTTTCTGGACAGACTGTAGCGTGTAATCACAATGTATACATGTAAGGCAGCTCAACAATCCAGACTGAAACAGCACCAAAGGAAGCTCTGTGTACTAAATAAATCTGATTTAATTTGCACATTGACCTGACAGACCATAGCAAGTCCTTGAAGCCATTCCCAGATAGTGTGTTAATCCAGATAAAGTAAGCCCGCACTGCATTCACTGGCAAAACCACCGTAATGGTGTTTTTTTCACGCTTTGCGAACCAAAATCAGTAATGATTTTAACTGGGATTGTAACTTCCATACAAAAATACTTGATTGAAATAAACAGGTGTGTCTTGCTAGTGTCTGCTGTCCTGATGGTCACAACATCGTTTGCAAGACGTTAATATGCAAAATGGTTAAGGGTGCTAGCAGGAAATACAGTGAGTTTGGGAAAGCCTTTGAAAGGCTCACAGGGTCTCCCACCAACCTCAGCCGGGCACGTGAGCGGGGCAGATGTGTATTGTGTGGGATCTTAAAATCGAAGTCATCAGAACTGCTCAGATTGGTAGGGTAAATGGCTGAAGAACGGACCGTGCGAGAGATGTGCTGAAAACTACCTTGATAAAATATTGACTATCTTGGCCAGTATGCGCACACGATTCACTGATTGCAGAGAATACGCTTTTAAAATACTTTTTTAAAGGCTGAAATACGCTTTTTATAATGGTTTTATCAAAAGCAATATAAAGTGTCAAACTCATTCCAGTTGCAATTCATTGACTTTAGGGCCATGGCAATAAAAATGAATTTGGCCTGTCGGAGGAGAACATGTTGTCAGACGCACAAGTGTTGTCATCTTCAATTTACACTTTCCTTTTACCCTGTGACTGTAGTTCTCTATCATTGTTAGGACTTTCATATATCCAGATCATTTTCTGACTATATTTGCTGACATTTTTTTTAGCTTTCTCATAAGTAGTTTCCATAGCTACAAACTTAGTGTTCACAGAGGGAAAAAATTTTACAGGTTTCTGATCATTATTGTATTAAACATTTTTTATATTTCTTCTGCTTGTCTTTCTCATAGCGTTCCGCTACAGACCGGTTTAATGAAAATGCTGCACAACTGAATTGTCTGTTATTTTTAAAAGCGAAGTAAGTGCTGAGCTGAATCCTTAAAAAGCAGAAGACCAAAATCATTGTGTCACTGATTTAGAATATATGTTGCAGACGTAGGACATATATTAGTAAGGTTTATATATAGCAACGGGCAGACAAGCTTTTGACTTTTGCACCTAAGTAAAACGACATTAACAGCGTTCCACTGGCTTTTGGAAAAGAAAGCTGGTTTTTGACCTCTTCCGCCTGCTGTTTTTAGTGTTTTGTTAAAGATGAAATGTTAGTTGCTGGGGGGCGAGAGACGGGGGCCACGTATGTTATTTTTCCTAGGCCGTCTTAGTTGCCTCTCTGCAGTGGAGAGGTGCTGGGCAGCCATGCCCTGCCTCGGCGCAACCGGGTGCATCCTTAGGAAGGCTTTGGCCAGAGGTGCGTTTGGCAGCGTGGTGGGACTTTCTGCACGAGAGCAGCTTTGTTTAGCAAAATAGGAGGTTTCTGAGCCTATGCCTGGCTGGCATGACTGCCAGCACCCTGTCCGGGGACCTTGCCTTCTGCACTCGCAATCCAATTAGCTGCTCCAGAGCAGATGGAGCGGATTAGTGCCCAGCTTTCCTTCTTCCGCCTTCTCCCCCGATGCAAAGGGTGTCGAGGCCAACAATCGGCTTAAACGTGGGTTCCATGGCACGACGTAAAACAACCCGAGCCCTGCCTGCGCGGGGCCACCCTGTGCCCCTTTCCGTGTGACACAGCATCCCTGTGAGGCTGCTGCGGTTCAGTTCCCCAGTGTGATGGCTCCAGGTCTCAGGTAGTTTGGAAGATCTTGACCTAATCTCATTTGCTAGGCATAAATTTCATTTTTTATTAGCAAGGAGTGTCTGCAGACCCCACTGCCATGTGCATGAGCAGCATGTTCTGCATTTGAACTGCCGGTGTCATTGCTGTCAGCAGCGGGGTCAGTGGTCCCTTCCCTCCGGTGGCATCCCCAGGTGCATCTCAGCCACCAAACGTAGGGCGGCCCAGGGAAATGGCCTCTCACCACATCTTGCACATGGGAGCAGAGGCAGCCAAGGAGGGGCTGGCAGAAGAGTGGGAGTACAGTACTCTTCCCGCAGTTCCCAAAAGCGTCATAGTCCCTGGGAGGAGGGTGGCTTAGGCTCTGTAATCTGGGAGATAAGCAGGTTGTCACTGTGAGGAGGAAACCAGCAGGGCTTACCTGAAGGGTTGGAGGAGGTGGAGATCCTTGGTAAATACTGATACGAACTGCCAAGATAGCATTCTTATGTTTTATTTATATATGCAGATATATACACACATGAAAATGGGGAGAAAAACTCTCAAAAATGTAATCAGTGTATCAGTCACTATCCATTTGGATCAGTACTTCTGCACAGGCTTCATTGTTTGCCAGAAGTGACTTAAACGTTTTCGTTATCAGGCAATTTGTTATTTCCTAGGCTGTCGTACTGACTTGTTGAGTAAATAAGTAGACAGGACTGTGCTTAGACAGCAAACACAACCATAAGTAACAATTTAGGATATACTTTCAATGAAAAAAGTCAAAAAAAAGGTCAAAACTGAGGTCCCGTTGGAGGGTTTGGTGTGTATTTTCCAGATGTGAAGGTGGTATCTCCGGGTGGGTTACCTGCCTACCAAGGAGCTGCATCCGCAGTCATAGGGTGGTGAGATGCAAGAACCTGATGATGCCCTCTGGACTTCTTTGCTCGTCTTCTTAACCCTAACGCGTTTCCTGACACTTGTTCTAACCCTGCAAATCCCTGAGCGGTTTCAAGCTGCCTCCTACACACTCCTTTACTGACTCTTAATCAGCCTTTTCTTGTGATGGTCCGGTCTCTTATTGGAGTCTCTCACTGTTACCCACAGAGTGAAAAGAAACGGGAAGGGAAATGTCACACGCAGTCATTTGTTGTGTTCTCTGCCTTCTTCTGAATGCCTTATTATATAAAGTTTTAAATGAATATTCAAAAGTAGAGTAGTTCATGCAAGTGCATATATTTTGCTTTGTCGATGAAAGAAACTTGATTAGTAAGTATTATGAAAGATAAAAGAGAGTATTCAGTGTAGACAGCAGAGAGCTTGTCAGTATCTAGACCACCCTGTTGGGACACTGAAGTAATCAGGAAAGCCTAAATACAGTTTTACTTATCCCACCTGGCTAGCAGTTGCAATTCCTATTGATCTCAAGCTTTCCCTGTCTTTGAATTCTTGCTCGTGTTGAGTGGTCCTAAATAAGAGTGGAAGTTGTTCTCTTACCAATTGAAACATTTGGCTTAAGTATTTTAAATTTCCATTTCGTTCCTGTTTGCAGCAGTTGTGGTTCTGTTTCATCTGCAGTCAGGGCTAAAAGGTCCAGAAAGCAGAATTCCTATAACAACACCGATGATTGCACCGTAATTCAATGCCGAGCAACCTGTCACGCTCTGCATTACAAGTTTTCCCCTTATGGTTCATATTTTTTCAGCAGAGGAACGTACTCTCTGTGCTTGCTGTTCACCCTAAAAGCACGGGCTCCTGAGCGGCAGTGTGGCATCTCCCGTGCCATGCTCTGGCCAGAGGGCGAGCCTGTGTATCGTCTCGCTGGCGTATGATAACCAAGATAAGGAGAAGTATCTGATGGACTAACAGCCCCACACTCTGGCTCATCAGCTCTTTTTTTTACTCCAGTTTTCTATTTTCTGAAGCTTGCATGAGAAAGGCCAACAAAATTAATATTTGTAATTCTAAAATCTTTCTGGACAAGCAGCTTCCAAAATAGGGCAGTTGAGTGAAGTTTTGCTTCCATCCAAAAAGTGGTAGTTTTGTCACTGATTTCAATGGAAGAAGAATTTTACCCTCTCCTGCAAAAGCAACCAGCTCCACATAACTCACTTTTATTGCATTTCTTTTATTGCATTTCTTAAAATTAGGTCTACAAAACCAATGGTTTCTTTAAGCAAGAGAAGCTGTAAATTTCATGCATCGAATGCCTGTGCATTATTAAAAATAATAGGTTATATTTGTCAAATGGATGATGAGTAGCTTTCTTTCTCTATTTTTCAGTATTTTAATGAGTACAGGAAATGTTTGCTATTTATTTGCTTTCAGATTTTACCAAGGAGCTCTGGAGATAATTGTCAAATTTCCAAGTGTGTATCAATATTTCATGAAGTGCTGTTTTTCCTCGGTGCGTTCACGAGTTAGGTCATTAGCACTGGAACTGTTATTAACAGTCTGAAGCAAGACATAACAAGGAATTCCACCGAACCACTTGCAAGTTTGCGGTTAAAAATTTCTGAAACAAAATTTTAATAGAGGGCTTATGGGTAAAATAAATATCGGTAGTGTCGCTTGGTTTGAAATGTTGCGTGTTGAATCTGTTAGAGGATTTCTTGCTTGATCTCGGTTTCTGCGGTTTGTGGGCCTGATCTGGAGGACACGGGAGCTTTGTATCTGAGTATGGGTTTGTGTGTGTTTGGCCCCACGCCCGGCACTTGCTAAAATTGGGGTGTAGCTTACAGAGATAGGATATCCATCCACCTCATGCTTTGGAAAAAAAAAAAAAAAACCATTCCACCTTTCTTAGTACCAGCAAATTAATTTTGTTGAATTATTAAAGCTCCAATTGCTTTTAAATATAGTGCTTATCAGCACTGATGTTGAGTATTTAGTTTTCGATTATTTTTGCACGGTCAGCCTGACTTTGAGGTGCAGTACTGGCTGTCAAGAACTATTGTTCTGGTTTGGATGTTTGCCATTTAAAAGTGGCTTAGTTGCACGTATGGTTGAATGTTTCTATTTTCTTCATTTCTGATATTTCAGTTTTATGTGAAATCATAATATTCCTGTTCTTGTGCTGATTAGGCGACGTAACTGCAGTTTTTGGTTTACTCAGCCTAAAACTGCGATGTGTCAAGCTGGTCTCTGCTCCTGTTAATGAACAGAGAAGCCAATCCGACAAGCTCACTGTGATGCTCTCAAGAAAAAAATAACTCAGAAAATGAAAATGATTCAAAGATATGGACCCACAGTGCTCTGATGTAGGGAGGGTGCTGTACAAAAATAATTGATAAACTATTGTGGCTTTTTGACCATTATAAATTTCTGGGTTGCCATGCATGGTTCACTAGGCACAGCTGAGTGGTAGCTGCACGAAGAGCAAAAATTGAGACTTTAAACTTGATTGAACTGTCTGAAGTCTGGAGCATTAGCATGGAAATTGAGCTGGAAGGTTGCTGGAAAGAACATCCAGGTGTCCTGAAACAGAAAAAGCACTTCAGAGTTAGAGCTGATTCAAGCAGAAAGGAAAAAAAAAACTGAGGCTTTTGCATCTCTAAGAATGAGGCAGGCGAGGAATTCTAGCTGGAAGCCGGTGGGAAGTGATGGAAGAATCCCTGGTTGCCTTGGAGAAAAGGAACCCAGGCAAGGGGATGGGACATGCTGCGGCAGCAGGAGGTGGGACGCGCTGTGACGGCAGCGGAGCGGAGCTGGATTTGCAACACCTGCAGAGCAGGAGGCATGGAAGGAGCTTGCTTGGCTGCTCCACCACAAAGCATGAATAGTGGGCAGGAACAAGTGGCTCTTCCCTGGAGAAGGAGGGATGAGGTCCCATGGGAAGGGCAGAGCTGGCTCCTTTACTGCGGGATTCAAAGAAGATCCTGAGAAGGGGCAAAAGACATCAGACTGGCATATCCGTCTGTCTATATTGAGGGATAATTTTAAGATTAGTGACACTATGGGCTACAATAAAGCAAAGGATGTCACTTGTGAAAGCTAACGGCAATGTGAATTGTGGTAGCAGTTGAGGAGAAAGCGAGATGGCAATCATGTAATATTGACATGACAAGAGTGTGTGGAGATAATGAATTTGGTTGTGGCTCGATATTACGAAGTTCTGGACTGTAAACGAAGATATTTGTCAGAGGGAAGGTAGTGGTCAGGGTGAAAAACAGGTGCTTTGCTAAGTAAAAATCACCTTTGTAAAGGATTTGCAGCAGTGAGAGGTTTCTAAGAGAAATCCAGAGTGGATCCATTCAATTGTCTTGTTCTTCTAAGGTGGCACATGGGAAGGTGGGTGGTTTGGGAAGTTGATAGTAAATACGACTCTTGTAACTTGTGCTTAGTTCCGAAACTGAATTTTTGTCTCTTGGTAGTTGTTTCATGGTATTAGATGAGCTTTGTCCTGGGAAATGCAAAGGGAAGTCCCATCCTACTGCGGCTTCTGTCCCCAGTAAGGCCATGGGACTGCTTGAGCAGAGGTTGGGGACAACGTGTAGCCACGGTGTTGTGTCCTTAGTGGTGGTGGCATCAGAGAGAAGAGTGAACCCGACCGTTTGGTACCCATACATGTGCATTTGTGGGCAGCCGGCAGGCGGGCTGAGGGAGAGGGGTAGGATCAGCAGAGAGGGAGACTGGTCTTTCACAGTCGTGAAGAAGGCGAGCACATCAGCAAGACATATGGAAAACAGATCTCACAGAAGGATTGGGAGAAACAACATTGGCTTCTCCAGGGCTCGGTGCTCGAGAGGTTTTGCACAGTGCAGATTTGTGTTACGCAACCGGTTTATGGTACAGGAAGTTGCAGAGCACTTCGTGAGAGCCAAAGGAGATGCTCCCCCATTCTCCCAGGGGGACAGCGAGCTGCTTCTGCTCCAGGAAGGAAGAGGCGTCAGATGCCAGTAAGGAAGAGAGCTGCTTTAACTCCTTCCGAAAAGCCTCTCATGCTCCTCCCAGAGCCCTCAGGCTCCAGAGCAGCAGCTGGACTCGAGAAGATAAGCAGTTTGCAATGCAATTCCTGTCTTCCTTGTGGTGGTTTTATGGTTCGGTCATGGATGGTCTGCACCAGGTGCCAAGAGTACTCTGCAAAGTCCCCTGTAACGGGGAGAATCTGGCTGTACCGTGAATACCGGGACAGTTTCCTGGGGAATCTCCAATTTCCTTTACTCCCACTCTGGGACGTTATTAGGCACGCTGAGCTAATATGCCTCTTACCTATTTGTTTGTTTAATCCGTTCATAAGGCACGTAGCCAAAGCACCGCAGTACTGAACAAGAAGTACGTACTAAGAAATGCCGGACAGCCCAGGCAGCAGCCAGGCTGCAAGTACCGCCGAGCGCAGGCAAGGCTGGAAACTGCCCCGCTGAGGCAACGGGAGCAGCTTTCCTTCGGTGCAAACACATCTGGAGAAGTGAGAGAGGAAGGAAGAAGGTAGAAGAGCAGAAGAAAAGGGAAAATGCTGGACTCAGCTGCAATAAACCACAAAAATACTGCAGCGGAACAGACAGTGCCCTAAAGGTAGCGAGTTTCTAGGAGCATATTCTGTGCTTGGTAAGAACGCTGCTGGTAACGTTCACAAAATGTTTGTGTTTCAGATTTTTTATACGTTCCTCCTCTCAAGTTGGCGTAGTTACGTGCTTTGTTTGTTTGCCTCTAGCTTCTACCCTTCGTGGTGTTAGAAATACTCTGACTCGAGTCCATCCAAATACAGCAGTGCCATGTTTGGTAAGTGGATTGTGAGCCCTCGGGGTCTGAGCAATAATTTTCAATCAGGATTTGGCAAAGTAGCAAGTTAAAATTGGTTTTTAAAAAAATTGATTCCCGGATCCAAGATTTCACTCTAAGTCGTTTAAGATAAATTTTCTCGTAAACAGAATGTGTAACCTGTGCTTTGCTGCTTTGTATCAAGCTGCGAGGAGCTCCTGGGTGTTAGCTGTAAGGTGATTTTGCAGGTCTCCTGGGGTGAAGGCCACATTCCTGCTGCAGAGGTGTTCGAGGCAGAGGCCTTCCAAGGAGTTGCACCTCTGCCTGTCCAGTTTGGGAAGATTCTTTTTCATCTCCTGCATGGAAGAGGATAGTGAGGGTGTCCTCTGAGATTTTCTTTTAGGAACCACGCTGAGAAAACTCAGCATTCCTGCTGCCATTGCTCTCAAGTCACCTCTCTGCAGATTGCAGCCGTGCGCCTCAGCCTCCCTCGTGTCAGAACCCACATTTCATTTCATTCTGGTGGCTGGTTTGAAGCAGAAAAACACAAACACCCTGTTCTCAGTCACACAGGGTGGCAGCCCGCCACAGCGAGGAGCACGCGCAGCCCTGGGAGGCCACAGCTTCATGTTCAATTACAGTAAGAGCATCTCAAGCGCACCCCTGGAAACAGCCCACGACCCACGTTTCTCCTTGGCGAGAGTCTTGTGCTTAGGAGAGGCATCAGTGCGTTGGTTTTCTGCTGCAGCCAAGAAGTGTTTGCTCCTTTTGCCTTCCCGGTCTCCCCAGACACACGGCACAGCTGCCTCTTCCCCGGGAGTGCTGTTCTGGCACTGGCTGTTTGAAATTCCATAGCGGGGTGCTCGGTCGTCTCAATGCGACAGGTATCAGCTTCTTTCTGATCACAGGTGTCAGGTGCTGGTTGGACTGACAGATCCCCATGCGATCGGCACAGGGGAAAGCTGCGGTTTCTCTACCTTTAGTTTTCTTCACTTCTCTATACAGTTGCCCATCTCTCTGTGGGGATATACCCTGTGCTGGCTTGAGAGATGTGCGCAGTCTGAAATGTCTCTTCTTAGAGAATTTAATGTGCACACAGCCTTCATGGTTAGCGTTTTATACTTGCTACGTAGTTCTCTAGTTCTCCTACAACAGCACACCGGCTGTCCGTGAGGACAGCCGGGCAAACCTGGCCAGGAAGTGAGCAGTGAGGTGTGGGTTTCTCAGGCTTCCGTGTAGTTGGTCGCTCAGCGCTAGATGCCTCTGCACTCTGCCATTGCCCATCGCCAAGCGGCAGGGTAGGGCAGAGGGCTGAGAAGACCACTGCTGCCACTGTATCGACAGGCATTCATGGGTGCTGTGGAAGCTGGGTCGACTGATGCTCTGAGAACCTGCCAGTAGTCTCATGGATCATCCTGTGTGGTTGCAGCCCATGACATGAAATGCTTAGCCTCACTAGGGATGTCCGGGGGATAGAGTGACAGCTCATCAAAACTAGACAGCAGTTCGGTATTTGACATCTTGAGGTCAAAAACTGTCAGTTCCTTGATTTTTTACAGTGCCTTAAATCGCCTGGGGAGTATTTTGAGCCTTGTCAAAATGTATTATTTAAGGCCAAGTCATATTTACAAGCTTGTACTGCTCTGATTCAGCAGCGGGACCACGCTTGATTTTCAACCTAATAATTACAAGTGGTTTTGGAGGACCTGGGGGGCTGATAGAGCTGGTTTCTGTTTCCTCCAGAGCTGCATGTGCAACAGTTTTTACTTGCTCTTTGCCTTGGCTGTCTGTAGCATTGTTTTCCTCCTCCTTATGAACGTAGCCAACTTTCTAATTAAGGAAACCACTCTGCAGCCATTGTGGCTGTTCATTTTAGTTCTTTGTCCATACCGAAGTTTCCAGCTCCCCTCAGAATTTTAAGTCACTCCTTACAACAACTGAAGGAAGATAGGAGCTTTATCTTGGGGCAGGCTTTTCCTATAACTCTGTTAAGAAGCAGGCACCAAGCACCGCTGTGTGCAACACATTCACTTCATCAGAGCTTCAAATCCACCCCTGGCTATGACAGATACTGGTTGAGGTTATTTTTCTATTGGATTCCTCTATGAAAAAAAAAAAAAAGAGTTATGAGACATAAATATCACTTTGTGCTGGGCTTTACTGCTTACTGGGCTTTGAGCCTGAAAGGATTTAAACGTCGTCATGCTCCAAGGGAAACTTGTAGCAAGAAAGAGGAGGTGGAGGGTTGCTCCAGCCAGCTGTTGTGATTTGGGAAAAGGCTTGTTCTGACCACTGGAAAGGAGACGGAGAGGCAGCCAGTGCTGGCGAAGAGACGCCCAGTGAGATTAAGACGAAATTAGAAACTCGGCTTGCAGGGGTTTATCATTTCCTTTATATTGTGACATTTATAAATGCACATCTTTTTTATCTTTGTTGTTATCCTCTCTTGTATCTTTTGTTAACGGGCATTGTCCTTACTTTATGCCACACTGACAATTGTATGAAGAGGATGGAGACATATTCGTATACGTTATTGTGCCGTGCAAAAGTACCTGGGGGTACGAGGAAAGAATATGTGCACTTAATGTCTGTGTGCCAGCTCCTCTTGTCAGCCTTGAGTTGGGCGAGAGTCCTGAAGACAATGCCATGTTAATGCATCACAGTTCAGTGCTTTTGATATTTCACAGCGAAGCACAATAACTTTTTTTCTCGTTTCGTTTCTGAAGTACACAAAATTTGGAACATATGCACCGCGTCAGGATTAATTGCTCTTGCCAGTCAACCCAGAGGAAATGCTTACATCAGGCCCGGTCGCTCACCCAGAGGGAACTCTTCACGTCTGCTACTCTACCTTTGCGTCCCTAGCAACAGCAGCACCTTCTGCTTTTCAAATTCGTTATAGTTTAAAAATAAACTGCAAAGACCTCGCCATTCACAGCTGGTCGCTGTGGCAGGTTGCAGCTCTTTGAGAAAAGCAGCATTTGTTGCAATATTGTCGGAGCATCCTTGCAGTAAAACTGGGTGCACGGAGGGACGGTGGTGGGTGCATACAACATGGAGGAGAATTTGCCCAGAGCCTGCTCTGCACCATCAGTCCGGGATAGACCGGGAAGCTGCGGCAGGAGAGCACACCCAGCACACACATATTGTTTAGGGATGGCACTGCATGGCCAGCACCAGGGAACGCACCCGCGTCCCTGCTGGCCGCATGGCTCCAGGGAAAGGTGAGCAGCCGAGGAGCTGCCCCATTTGTACCCTTTTCCCAGGACTCCTGCACGACTTGGCTTCACTATGGAGCGCCATGGTGGCCCTGTGCTCAGCTGGGGTTGGGCTCCTCATCCCAGTAGATCTGCTTGCCATCCTAGATAGGTCCCATATGGAAGGGAGCTCTCTACTAGCCAAAATAAAGACACTCAGCAATCTGCCAGAGCCAGTTAAAGTATGTAGTCTGTTAGAGGCAGAAAGAAATACAATTTGGGGTAGAGGATACAAAATACATTTGCAAGGCATCTGAGCCTGATGCGAAGACATTCTTTCTTTCAACGTTGTTGTTGCCAATAGCTTCTCTCGTGCTCAGACCAAAACTATTTTGGGTGGAACGTTTGCTCCCTACTTTCTAGCAAGCCTGGTCCCAGGAATGAAGAACGGATTCTTTTCACTGGCCGCAGCTGGTTTGAATGATCCCCGCACTGAACCCATTGACTGCAGGCACTCCTCATGTGAATCGCAAGGAAGTAGCAACTGATTTTTTGTTTATGTGCCTGACAGGGGCAGAAACAGCCAAGCAATCTCAAGTCAGCTGAATGCTTGAATCCAGGCACATGCCGGGGAGGAGTCCTGCTGTGCGCTCTGTACCTAATGCTGGCAGCAAGCGTGGTTCACCAGCTCAGCCTGAAGTAAGGAGGCAGAAGAGGGTGAGACATGTTTCTATCGTGGGTGTCTATGCAACATCCTCTCCAACGCTTCCTGCGGTGCTGTGCTGGAGAGCACAGCAGCATGAGTGTGTTTGGGCCAGAAGATCCATCATGCTCATTCGATGAGAGCTTGAAGAGGAGTCCTTCAAGAATGGTGACCCTTGCCTTACGTACAAAGCAAAAAAAAATAATCTTGAAACCCATTAGTGTCAGTTGGCTAGACCTCGAACAAGGCGTAGAGAGGGATCTGCTTCAATGCACCTCTCTCAGGGTCTGCTTCTTCCAAGCAGCAACATTATAGCTTGTTTTAGGAAACTCACAAAATCATTTCCAGACCCTGTGACTGAGATCTGTGTATCTTCTTTTAGGTGGTCCCTCTATTGAGAGCAACTTGTAACAAGTTTCTGCAGAAGAATCACCTTTTTCCTCCTGACGGAAGAGGGTATCGGGGAAACAAATGGACACAGAATTTGTCTGCTTGCAGGGAGAGGACAACAGGTCAGGGATGGTGACGCATTTGTTGGGCTGAGAGCCAGGGAGAGGTGTGGGAAAACTCTTGCTGAAAGTAATGCCACTAAATGGAATGGGGTTTTGGCATAATTATGAAGCCACCTCTGTATTCTTAAGTACTCTTAAGAAAGTCAGCTGGCCATGTGTTATAGATTTTTTTCACAATATTGGGTTTTTCCTTGTACTATCAAAGGTATTAATTAGCGGAACAGATTACAGTGTATACTGTACAGTTTACCTCTTGGGTATTTGTGGAATGAACCATGAAAACACAGACATATTTATGTGTGAGATTGTAAAATGCTCGTTCAGCTGGGTTTCTTGATGAGTACCGTGTCTTACTTCACCCCTTTGCCACGTAGCGTGTACCTCTTGATTACAGCCAGCGGGGTGGTTTCATGTCAGTGGCAACTAATGTGCGAGAGGCTTTGGGATCCCCTAGGACACAGGCACTACGTAAGATCATTGTTGTGGCCGGAGCCTCCTTTTTCATGATCCCAGGGGCGTTTCTCAGCCCGCTTGGTTCATTTGATATGTTTTGTAATCTGTATGATGTAATCAAGTGTACAAATTTGTAGGCAGGGGTGTGATGCATCAGCGTCCATCTTCGCCAAGTGCTTTCTGCTGCAAGGCAGGAAACTTTGTCAGCTTTCTGAAACTTCAGTGCAGGGCTCTGCCTTTCTCCCCCCTCGCCTGCCTCCTTCCCAAGAAGGAAATTAAATCTGATTAGTTCATTTTGCTGTACTTTGCTCTTCCCGTGGGTTTGTGGCACAACTTCAAAATTAAAAAAAATCAATTGAGAATAACCATAGGGTATTTAAGTACAGCTTTTAGGTTAATAGGTGATGGGTTTTATTGAACCGATAAAATATAGAAAACCGTTAGAGGAAAATGGCTTACTGCAGTGATATCGTTCAGTGTGATTTGCAGTTTTATAACTGTAGGCAAATTTGAAATATTTTTCACTATCTTCAGTATACATTATCACACAAACCCATAGCCTGTGCTTACCTACATCAGCATTGACTTTCTTCTCTGTGATAGTGAAGAGACATAAAAATGAAGACGCTTTCAGCCCATTATAGTTTAACGTGGTTTCAAGAGCAGTCAGTTTCTCCACGGCTTTGGATTTTATTTGTCACTTAATGCACTGAATATGTCTGTGGGAAATGCCTTCCAGCAGCCGCAGGAGTTGCAGTGCAGCTATCCTTTGCATGCATGAGAAAATAAGACACCTTAAATATGAAGATTATTGACCACAATGTCAGCTCTCAAAAAACAGAGACAAAATACAGATCCTTCCAGGAGTGCTTTATTCCAGCATCCTGGTCTCCCTCCTTTAGCTCTTGTTGCATTGCTGAGGTTGCCCCCTTGAGAGAAGCTGGGGAAGGCAAGGGCAGGGCTGCCCCACGCTTTGGTGAGGTCCTTTGTGCCCCACACTGTGACCAAATGAGTGTGGTGAACTTTGGGGGCTGCTGGGACACAGCTCGGAGCTGGGACAAGCTGGGGCTGCAGCGCTGCGGCCCCTTCCCAAGGTGGTGGGAGGGTAGGAGGGAGGCACCCATGGTGCTCCAGAGACCTCCATGGGGCCGTGCATGGTCAGGGGAGAGGTGGGCGTTGAACTGCTGTAGCACAGGAATAGCTCAGCATTCTTGGAATTGAAAGATAAGAATCTGCCAGTGCGTTATCTAGATTACTGAAGATGAAATGTGCTGTATAAATACATCAGAAGCATGATTGTGCCGTTATCCCTTGGGCTACTCTGGCTCACAAGGAGAAAAGGTTGATTTGTATTTGTAGATGATTTTGCTTGCTCTGCCAATGTTCATTTTTGGTTTATTACGAAATCCAAGGAGCGTGTATTTCTTTTGCTCAAAGATGTAGCCGATTAGCAAAGATTTTTCTGGATTATCATAGTTTAAATAGCTCTTTGTTAAGATAAATTTTTCATCCATCGTTACTTGTGAGGGGTTTTGATACTGTTTTAAACACTGATGATAAATTAGGGAGGTTGTAAGCTCTGTTATTCAAGGAACCGTACAATATTTGGACGTTGAATGTGGTTTCCATAAACCAGGAGACGCTTGCGTCCGTCTGACTGGGCTGAGTGCCCTCTGGCTGGTGCGGGAGAGGTGGGGATGAAGCGGTTACAAGGGTAGGATTTGCAAAATGAGGAGAGTTTAACCTAGCCCTGACTCAAGCCCACCCTGGGCATGCAGGAAAACCCCACGCGGAAACCCTCAATAGGGTGAGCTTCACTCATGCTGACAGATGTCTCAGGGTGAAGAGGTACTATCAAAGTTAGGGATGGTGTTTAGTAGACACTGTTTGGTCCACTGTCTTAATTTAAGATCAGAAATGTGTGCCCATGGATTTTCACTAATCAAGAGGAGAATGTTTTTAGGGTCAGGGATGAGAAAACATGTTAGGTATGTTCTCGCTCATTCCTAGTCAGTGTTGCTCATCCAGGGTCCAGGAATAGCCGTTTGGAAAGCTCTGAAGGGGTTTGTTTCAGCCTCCAAAAGCCTTGAGAGGACCAGGGAAGCGAGGTGGGATGGCCAGGGGCACTGCAGCTTCTGCACCAGCCCTTACTCAGAGCTTCCTTCCACTGTAGCAAAAGAAATCACATCTCCAATGTTATTTGAGATCTTTTTGGAAGAGTTTTGGGTTGTTCCGGCCAGGTTGAGAAGCTGTGGAGGTGGTGATGTATCAGGAGGAGGTGTGTGGAGGCTGGGGCAGGTGGGTTCATGCAGCGCCCAGACCTGCAGCCCGTGTTTTGCAGCAAGGAGTAGTGCTAGCGGCCAGGAAAAGCCTGATAAAGTTAATCATTAAACTTTTTCTGTTATCTTTATTCAGCCAGGAAAACTGAAGCTAGGCAAGGTTTGCAGGGAGAGATAATATCTTTTATTAGAGCAACTTGTATAGTTAGGAAAACACACATGCTTTTGGGACCACATGCTTTTCTTCAGATCTCCACAATTGCACATTACATTACATTAAAAATAAAATTCATTTACTTTTCAAAAGGTTTAACGGATATTTGAAAGAACTGAATTTAAAAGCAACTCACAAAAAATACCTCATTTGGTTTAATTTGATGTGGACATTTTAAGAAAGATTTAATATCTCTGAATTACAAAAGACTCTTTTTCTGGTTTGAAGTTTACTGGTAGAAACCTGACATCTGTATACATGGAGTCAAAATTTCCACGTGCAGTCAGAAAAGCGTGTTCTTTTGTGTGCCCGAGAAGTCTTCGTAAGTGTATGGACATGCTCTTATTTCTTTCTGAGATACTTACAATGCCCTTTGGCAACTTCAAGATGCTCTCAGCGTACAGTAATTATTAGTGAGCAGCTAATAAGGCTCTACAAAGGTGCAAAGTCAGAAGGTTTAAAAGGGGTGAGTTTAAAATACAAAGAGTTCTATGCCCTGACCACCACTGTTTTACCTCAGTATAAAAAAAAAAACATGATTAAATGCTAATATTATAAGATTTGTGAGTTTGTTACTAATCAGCGTATTGGAATTAATCAGTGTACTTTCTATGTCACAGGAGAGAAGATGCTATTAGTAATAACATTTACAGTGAAAGGTTAAAATACAGTTTTATGTTGAGTTTTTCCTTTTTTCTNTGAAGGGGTGTTGTTTTTTTTTTTTTGGAGTGTTTTTTTTTTTTTTTTTTTGGGGTGTTTTTTTTTTTTTCTTTTTTTTTTTTTTTTTTTTTTTTTGTTTTGGGTAGCCTTCTACACCATCCAGTATACCAATTTAAAATTCCCTCAATCCCGCTTAGTCTCAGCTGTATTAATGCATGGCTTGAGGGCACAAATAGCTAAAAAGGGCTTTTTTGTGTGGCATCTCTAATACCTTTTTTCAGAGAAGTCGGGTAAAGAGATTGAGGTTTCCTGGGGGGGGTTTATGTTAGGGTTTTTTTTCCAGCTGAGTGAGCAGCCTTGCAGGTGACTTGGAAGAAGACGTCAGGGTGGGAGATGCTGCTGAACCCCACGTAGCCCCATTCCCATTAACTCTCCAGCAGAGCATGGTCATCTGGGAAGGTGGCTGCAAGCACAGCGTGGGTTCCTTCTTCATTTTACTGATGGATCTGGGGAGGCAGCTTTACAACAATACTAAAAATAATAAAATGTATTAGCTAGGGAACATGGGTCGAAGCAGGAGTTAGTTTCTTTTCAATACTTTTCCTAGGACATTGCATATAGAGCTCTGTCTCCCTAATGCAGTCATGACCAGTAAATTCTGCTTTAGGTGCATTTTCCAATATGTAGTAAAAAAAAAAAAAACAGAAAATGTTTGGATTCGGTAAGATTCAGAAAGTATAACCCAAGGGGAAGGTCGTAGCCAGCTGGTTGTTCCCCCAGCACGACCATTGCCCGCAGGGCCATGCCCAGGCAGAGCTGCTGGGCTGGGGTGTCCAGGGGACGATGGTCCCAGATGAGCCGCTTCTCTTCCTCACCCCCCCATGGCTGGGCATACCCACAAGGCAAAAAGCCTCCCTCCATAAACTGTTCCTCCGAAGGATAAAGTCAATTCTTATGTACATCTTTCTTGTGCTGTGTGGTGCGATCATCCTTATCTCCCATGACAGTGCGCCTTCTCGCCTGGCAAATAATTGATAATGCGCCTCAAGGGGTTATCGGCCCGACCCAAGAAAGCATTTCTGTTAAGGACAGCATGTGCTGAAATACGTGATGAGCTGAAGTATGCGCTTGAGGGTTGTCCTCTGTGGCTGTGGGTTTTCTGGTGGCCTCAATGACTTCCTTGGGTGAGAGCAGAAGCTGGAGAGCTTGGGGATGGGCACTCTGTCTTGGGAGGACCTCTCGCCCAGGCCGGGGCCACGCTCGGGGCTGCAGAAGTAGTGGGGTGCAGATTTCGTTTGCTAACCCGTGGGGAGCAGGTGGGTTTTGGTGGTCACTGTCGAGCTCAAAGTTCTGTTTGCTGTGTTTTTATGGTTCTAGGCTGCTTTAAATGTCACAGGAATTCAACGTGTACCCTTTGGTGGTTTTTTTCAGTATAACTGTGATAAAATCCTACAATGTACTTGAAAAGCATTAGTTGTAAAAGTAAATCAACTTTAATAGCAAGTAGGTAGTAGTTAAGTGCTTTCAAATGTTAGTATTTAGGGGTTTTTTCTCACTTAGTTATGATCCTGTGCTGCAAGGAAGTGAGGGTGTTTATCTTAGGGAAATGAGTGGGATTTGCAGGCATTCAGCAGCTCCCAGGACCTTCCAGGGTTATTCCGTCGCTCATGTATTTCCATTTTGCCATCCTTTCTGCACTAAGCGGAATTGGTCTCAGATTCCTCAAAGAGCAATGGGAGAACACGGGGGGCTCTGGGTACTGACTGGGGCGGGGAAAGAAAGGGAAAAGAACTGAAGCAAGAAAATAGGATGACAAAAGCAGGAGCCCTGTACGGGCTGTGAACGTGCTGCAGAAAAGCTGGAAACATGGCGGTGGTTGGGCTTCCTCTCCACGCCGAGGTTTCCTTCATTTGATCTTTGCCGTGGAAGAGGGGTGGGGATCTGAGAGCAGGGATGTGGCCAGGAGCAGCAAGAGGAAGGGAGAAAGTTATCCAACGTCCAGCACCCTTGGCAGAAACGTTTCACGTTTGTAGGTCGAGCGGTGTCCATTTTCGGTCTCCAGAAGGGATGACCTTGCAACAGGGTCGCTGAACAGACGGTTCCAGCTGTGTGGTTGGCAAGTGCCCAGCAGCTATTTTAATAGGTCTTACAAGAGATGAGGCCTTGGCAAGACCTGTGGGTTTTGGGGTGAGCTCACCATCTTTTTTCCTTTAGTAGCTAGCAAGCATTGCTCGCGCTGTGGAAGAGCCCCCAGGAGCATGCATGGTGGGGCTCACAGGGCTCGGGGACAACCCGGGGACAACCCGCCTGCTTCTGTTTCTGCTGGTGTGCGTCTTCATAAACAGCATCACTCACTGCCTGTGGCTTGAAGGTTTTGTGCCTTTTATCATTTAAGTGAAGACCCTGGAGATGTTCAGCTGGATTTAAAGGATTAAAACCATCCCTCGCCCCAGGCCAGGGCTACGGGTGCTCCCTGGGTGGTCACAGCTCTGGCCACAGCCCACAGCCCATCTGTGGCGTTTGCAGGAGGAGCCGAGGCAGCTGCCAGCCCTTTTTGGCACTTCGTGCTTGCCCAAAGGTTGCTTTGGGGAGGCTCTGAAAGTCAAGCTGGGCTTCCACTGAAGGCTCCCATGTTGCCTTCATGGAAAGAGCATTATGTAAAGCCTGGGCTGGATCCTCACTGGGTTGTTCTTCCTTCTTGCTGCAAATGAATGACTTGAGGTGACAACAGCTACAGGTGGACACGGAGGGGAGAATTTACCTTCCAAAAGGCTGCCCAGGCTCCCACACCAGCGAAGTGGTCCTGTCTCACCAGCTTGCTCATCTGTAGGAGCATCACCGTACAGGGAATGCTGCAAGCCAACAGTGAACAGCTGCCACTGTCCTCCCCAGCACAGAAACTCCTCCAACACCATTCTGACCCTCCTCTGGGATCTACAGAAAACCTCCAGCAGATCTCAGAAATGCCAGCAGCAAATCAGAGCAGCACACAGAAAGCCTTATGTATATCTTGCTCATAAGATTAATAGCACTTTCTGTCTAGCATGATGGGAAGGACTAATGTTAGTGGTTAACGCCAGAGTAATTTAATTCCTACAAGTATCTCACAACGTGGCATTTTCTTTATTTTCCACTCAGAATCGCATAATTAATGTACAAACACAAGTTTAGAAGGTACCAGTGGCACACGGACACTTAGTCTGATTCAACCCCTCTTGCTTCCCAAAATCTGAATCCAAGTGCTTGCATTGATGCATTACCTTTTTTTTTTTTTTTGAGGGAAGTTTCCAGTCTAAACCAGAGGGCTGTCAGTTGTCCGTCTGTGCAATAAAACTGAGTTTGCACCTCACGACACTGGTGCGTTGTTGGCAGCCCCCGCTGCTGGTCTTGTGGTGGTCCCGGGCGGCAGTGTTCCAGGCTGTCCCCGTGCCAGGCCTGTCACTGCTGGTCGGCGGGCTCATCTTTAGCCTTGATTTTTCTATCTCATCTTCCAGAACATCTTTACAGCCTCTGAATCCCTTGAGGTGATTTGAAGTCCGAGCAGCCTCCTACCCAGATGGCTAATATCAGCGGCTCTCCCCTGTGCCCTCGTGTAAAGCATCAGCGTTGTTCTCCTTGGTTTCATTTATTTTATCTTTTTTTAAAAAAAAACCAAAACAATGAAAGCTGTCCATTTCCTGGAGCAGCTCGTTTGTTTTTTACTACTGTAGTTTGTTTCCATTTGGACAGAAGGGAAAAAATAAAAGGATGAAGAGGATAGGGAAGGCCCCAAAGGAGAGCTGGTGATGGGATGTCGTCCCTCCTGCATGATGCCGTGTGGCTGGGATGTGTGTCTCAGGGCTGAACGTCACACGTGTGAAATGTAAAGGATGTATACTGCAGCTGAAGTGGCAGCACCGAGGAGAAAGCATTTTCTCAGGTTTCTGGACCATATAAAGAAAGCCATCCGCTAAGCAATACGAATACAATTTGTTTTCAGCACTGGGCTTGGTAATGGAGTATGTTCGAGGAGAATTTACTGGGTTTTTTGCTACCTTCTCTACACTGTTTTAATAGGAACTGCAAAGCTCAGCCCTGGGCAATGGGACAGTTTGAGAGTCCGCGTGGTGTCTGAATCATAACGACAACACAAACCCTAACTGGGGTTTTCCCCTTTCTTTTCCCATCCCTCTCTTAAAAAAAAAAAAAAAGACTACAAGAAACAGAGCTCCTCTGAGCAAGCATTTTTTCTTCCAGGTGCTTCTTTTAGCTTTCTTGGTAGCATCCCTCACCACCCCATATGGCCTCTCCCATCTGCTCTGCCGTCCCTCTCGTGTGCCCTGGCAGCTCCCACTGCCTCCCCCGGACTCACCATCCCGTCCGTCCATCGCCTGCTCCACACTCCTGCTTCTCAGGGTCCCCAGCCAACCCTCGGGGCCAGTGCATCCCTCGGGCACCCGCCGTCTCCCATCGCCATCTGTGGCCTTCAGCAGTTTCACCCTAAGGTGTTGCTTAGCTCCTCTGGAAGTCGCTCCTGTTAACCCACGTGAGAGCTGGGGCAGAAGGTTACAGTTTGGTGTTCGTAGACACAAATTTACCCACCTGGCAGCCTGGGAATAACCAAAACACCAACGATTTCATATGGCAGGTACACAACAGAGACTGCAAATTACTATTATATTACTTTTTTATTGTATTGCACCAGTTTACATGCTTGCGTCTGTATCTAGAGTGCTCCTGGATGAGATTTAGTTCAGTCCAGGGATTATTTCATAGAAGAAGAGTGCTCCAGAGTTTTGCAAAGCTTGTGCTTGGCTTTCCTGCCCCAAGACTGCATCCCCGTGGCATGGCGGTGGGTTACGCGCATCTCAGTGCTTTGACTGGGGGTAAGCAAAAGGAAGTGCAGAGGTGTATCTATTTCTGGTGTGTGCCTGCAGGAATTTGAATAAGAGTAAGAAAATAACGTATACACATATACCATGTAGAAAAATACTCCCTGTCTTTTTACTGAGCATTTGTTTGTGGTTGCTGTCTGCTTCTGTAGTTCAGCTGGGGATTGTAATCACGGCGTTTGTATCAGCTAATAAGGACATTGTTTTATATGGGAATTTCCTATGAATTTTTAAAAATACATGCTTAAAGGAAGCCCTGAAAATCTATCTGAAAAGGGAACTGGCCAAAAGCCAGCTCTTACGTGCTGACGGGAGGAAATGTGCTGGAGAGGTCAGGAATTTGCACAGGCTCTTCCCAACAGCAGGTACGAGGTTTTTGCTTTCCATTAGAACCCTGCCCCTCCCGGGGAGGGCCTTGCTGCCTCTTTGCCCGTCTTCCTGGAGCTCAGGAGTTTCTCTGAAGTGTGATTTCCCTCGCCAGAGGGGACTGCCAAGGACCTGTGGGTTTTCCCAGGCGGCTGGAAGTCACCTCCGCTTTGCCATTGTCCCCACAGCAGCCCTGGCTGTGAGCGCGGAGCCCGTCAGCTCCAGCCACGTTACGGACATCGATTCAAACACCCAGGTCTCCTCCAAGCAAGATTTCACAGTCTTTTCCCGGTAGGATCCTGTCAGTCTCAAAGATGCTTTGCTTTAAAAAAGAACACGCCATGATTATTTCTAAAAAAGAGATGTCACTTTCTAAACTGGCGGTGTATTTGTGTGCCTTCTGCCTGCACAGTACCAAGTGCCTGCAGAGTATTTACAATTAGAAGTAACAGTAAATACCCATTTTCCCCTGACTGCGAGATAAAGTATTTCATTTTTGCCTATGCATTTATTATGAGAAGCATTTATTAACAGGAAAAGTTAAGTGAAAAAAAGAGCATCACTTGTGAGTATGCTGCAGTAGTGGAGCGTGGTCCTGCAGCATCCACAGGGCTTTCCAAAACTGTCCCTGGACGCACAGAAACCTTCCTTCAGCTCTTGTTCCATGGCAGCTTTGCAACTCGCTTATGCCTTTCTGCTTGCGAGAGGCGCTGCTACAGCTGGGAACTACCACCCCATGTGCTATCTGTACCCACAGAGGTGGCTTCCCAGAGGTTTCCCCTCCGGGTACCCCTGAAGCAGGATCAGTTCTGGTTTACAGCCCGTGGAGAGGGTGGCCCAGAGCCTTCAAGGAGTGGGAACCCCTGAGCCTCCATGGAAAGGCACTGTGGGACCCTGGCTTTCCGGCTTGTAAAGCCGGAGTGATGGCTAGGACAGTAAGCCTCTGGAAGATTTGGAGCCCTCAAGCAATAGCAATGTAAGTTGAAGAGAAATATGTGCCTAAATCCCCTTGTCTCATGCTCCGAGACGAGATTTTAGGGAGGCTGACAGGTCTTTTGATATTTATATTACAAGTCAGTACCAGCTTCGGGTAATAAACCTTTGTTGTCCTTATTCCTGACCCCATCCTCCCATTCCAGGACTCACCTGGGCATCCAGAAGCATCCGACAGGGTCAGCAGGACCCTTGTGTGTTAGAGGGCTGCATGTGCTGACGAGGTGCTGCCTGTTTCTCCTGGGTGTTTCCCTTGGACCGGCTCTGGATGGTTCCCCATGTACTGCATTTCTCCCACTGAGAATGAAGCATTGTAGCCAGTGCTGCCGGTGCACTGGCGGTGCTCTGGTTCAGTTTTGGCTTCCATGGCTGAAAATCAGTTTGATGGCTCCCAGGCAGTTTGCACAAAGGCCACCTAGATCCCTCTGTTAACTAACTGGCACCGCTCGTTCGCCAGGGAATGACAAATGGTAAGATGCAGCACTAACAGTATTAAATTGGGAGTGAGATGCAGATTTTTTTTTCCTTATTTCTTGGATGGGGATTGTCTCTAAGCTGTTGCTGCAGCTGGCAATGAGGATGGCAACTGCAAAGAGAAAGAAGCAACTGCTGCAAGCTGTAAGCCGCTGGAGAGGGGGCATTGCCCTCCTTTGCCATGTCCCCGCACTCTACAGGAGTGTGGGATTGGGATGACGATGATAACAGGGCTGCTTTTACCTATTTGGGACAAACTGGGCAAGACCAGGAGATGGGCGTCTCCCATGAAGATGTGAATCCTGCCAGCAAGCGGGTGTCGTTTCTGATGCTGAAAACCAGTTGATTTACACATCAAGAAAGAATTTGGCCCTTCGTTTCTGGGTGCTAGATGAGATCGGCGCAGCCTTGCTTTCCCCCCGTGCTTTGTGGTTGTTTTCGTGTTGCTGAAGCCTGTCTGCCCGTTTCTGGAGCCTCCTTCAGTGTTCTCTGCATGGAAAGGCATGTTTCATTTTTAAGTTTAAAAAAAAAAAAAACCCACACACATAAAAAAAAACCCAAACAAACATAAAACGCAGCATGGCACAGATTAAATCCATTTGAGACAACTCGAAAAAAAACGCCGTATGTGCAAGTCAATAGGAGGAGGGGAGTGGAGGGGGGAGAAAGCAACTGCGACATATACAAACCCTTTAGTGTGCATAGCATAAGATTTTTTGGCTGGCACTCACATGATTTTATTCAAGGGCTGGGAAAGAACTACGATTAGTTAAAAGCTTCGGCAAAGTCTGGAGGGAGTGCTCGGAAGAGTTGGGAGCCGCACAGAGGTGACTGTAACTCCTCTCGCAATTTCAGGCTATTCTTCTGTGGCTCAGGACAAAAGCCTTTTCTTTTCCCTCCGTGTTCAAAGAGACATTTGTCTTGAGATGTTGCAGCTGTGGGCCGCAGGATTGCTTGTTTGAAGATACCCCCTCGTAGACGAAAGGAGAGGCAACGCACTGAAAAGTGGTAGTATTTTATCGTGTGTGGGTTCCCCCCCCTCCTCCTCCCTCCCTCCTCCTCCACTGCCATGTGTGGTTTTTAATAAGAAGAAGAATGTGGAGGCAACATTTTCCAGGCAAGGGGAAATTTCCTGTTTCTTTTCTGTTTGTTTAATAAAGTGTGTAGTTGACTGTAAAACTGTAGCTACTTTGTTGTGAACGGGTAATTCAGGCGAGTGTCAGGATCGCTTCTTGATGCACTTTTATATACTGCACGTGAACATGTTTAA
>VWZL01000532.1:236250-301493 GCA_013396915.1 Stercorarius parasiticus | reverse complement strand
CCATAAACCCTTCCTCCACTCCTTCTTCCTTACCAAGCTCTTCCTGCAATGCTGGCGAGGGTCCACGGGCAGCTGAAAAACGCCTAAAAAAAAAAAAAATGCAGATCGAACAATATTTGCTGCAACTTTGCAGGAACGGCTGGGGCTTTATCGGCAAAATCAGCTTCAGATGGCGAGGGAGCCCCCAGATTTGTGAGGCTGGTAGGAGGGAGAGCTGCTCCCATTCCAGCCCCAAGGAGAACTGGTCCTCTGCCTCCTGCCCGCACCAGGCAGCAGTGGGCTTGGTTTCCACAGCATCGTCGCCCTCAGTGAAGTGAGCCCGGTGGTTTTGCAACGCGTGGCAGAGCGAAAGGGTTAATGGCTGCAATGTTTTATCAGAATTTGGGGGGGGGGGGAGTGTCTGGCTGTTTAATTACTTTCTGATCCGTGGCATACCTCGTTCTTAATGAAGCAGTCGCACGCAGAACAACGGGGCTGTATGAGCTTGGGTAAAAAGAATATCGTACTGAGTTTCGCTTGGTTTTGTCAGGCCAAGTGTTTTGGTTTGAATGTTTTTGTGCAGGAGGTGGGAACCAGGACGGTGAAGAATAGACGCAGGGTGGTGGAGAGGCAAGCGAGGAAAATATACCGCTGTTTAAGTTGCAAACCTGCCAATGGTTTTTATTAAAACGTAATTTCCATACATTATGCACTTCATCTCGTATTGATTTGCTTCAAAACTTTCCTTGTCAGGCTGAAGTAAATTCCCTCATTGAAGTAGGAGAAATGAGAGACATTCCTCTGACTACCTTGCGGTTTCCAGCCAGCATTCATCCTCGGCGACTGCACTTTTGTGTGCGGGCGAGGGTGACATGCCTAAGAAGCCTGTGTCATCACGCACAATTACATCCCTAATCCCGAGCAAAGACACAGATGCTGTTTAAAAAAAAAAAAAAAAAAAATCTGTGTTTCGTTTGACTTTCAAAGAAGCTTATGTAATGGCAGCATAATAAAACCGTTATTTTGGGGCTCGGATTAAATGTCAAAGTTTCAGATAACCCGTGGTTTCATCTTCCATGTGCCATGCTCGCAGGAAGCCACCACCAGCCTCCGGGTGCCCACTGCCCTGCCTGAGGATGGTCCTGGTCCCCAGTGGGCACCGAGCTCCAAGCTCAGCTTGCCCAGACAGAGGCTTGTGGCATGGAGATGATGCGGGTGTCCACCAGGGCTGGGACCACCATGGCCACCTTGACCCTGCATCACATTCCTTTTGATTTACAGTCGCAGTGTGAGGCTGGTAGGTGATGCTCTAAGCTTTGGAGACCGTACACATCGGTAAGCATTTAAGTCAGTGTTATAATTCACTCGCTTGTTAACCTGAGAAAATAATCTACCTGCGGTATAGCGCTTCACATAAGGATTGTGTAAGCGCTCTGAGATTTGTACATGTTTTTATTCTTGCTTATCTCCTTATGGCAAGCTTCTTTCAGTTATCCAAATCGTCGCGGCACTCTACCCTGCCTACTGACACAGTTGCACTTCCATCTGGATGCAATGCATGCAAATATAATGTATTACTTCCAGTATGTGCTAATGGAGACCTCAGTAGGAAAGATGGAGAGAAGGCCCTATTCCAAAAATGCTCACGTGTAATGCTGAAAATCTTCAGTCAGGTCTGCTGGGTTGGTTGGTTCTTCATTTCTTGAAGCAGATTCAATAAAACAGGAATGGAGAGCCATTAAACCCCCTCCATTAAACCTGCCTGTTTCCATGGGGTTAATTTTGCCAATGCAAAATAAATGTAAACTACGTACTATCCCGCATTTCATACTCAGCAGTGTAAATCCCTCCCCGAGGCGATGCTCTTGGTGCCGGCATAGTCTGGGAGGCATCAGTTTGGCCCGTAGTGCCCACGTCTGTCACATACGCATCAGCTGGTGGAGATCTTGCTAGTACTTTACCCGACAGCAATCTGGACAAAAAGGCACATTTAATTTTCCCTTAAAAAAAAAAAGAAATCAGTGCGTTGCTCTTCTTGTTAAGTTTCTTTCCCTCATTGTGACTTTTCTGGCGCAGGGGGCTGCAGTGACATGACTCCTGGCATTGACTGCAGTCCAGAGGGCTGGAGCGGTACCCAGCCCTGCGCGCGAGGGCCAGCCTCCTGCTCTTGATTTTTAGTCTGTCTTACTCAAACGGTGCCAGAAACAGTAGCGTTTGTTCTGGAATACTCCATGTGAAATGTTTGACCCCTCAAAGTACCCAAAACCAACTCCACAGAGTTCCCTCAGCCAAGCCCCGTGGTTGTCCAGCTTACCAGCATCAGCGATTGCACTGCGAGGAAGTAGCGATAGCTGTGATGTAAAGCGGCAGGGGAAAATGCTCTGATCCAGAAGTAGTGACGGCATTTACCGCGTCTGTTAGCCCCTCAATAAAAGGATTGCACAGCCACTGTCCTTAAAGGTAATACAGATGTTGGCTGGTAGCCCTGGAAGGTTCTTTTGCAGAAAGGGGGTTTTGGTATGGAGAGTGGCTTCTCTGAGGCTGCTTGTGAGGAGATTTGAAGGTTCACACCCAAACCCTCCAGGCCTGGCCATCTCATGGTGCGGCAGCAGAAATAAAACAGCACTTTGTGCCCAGAACACCCATTCCCCCCACCTACGCTTTTCTCAGAAACTGTCAAAAAAGACGGCTGAGATATTTTGTACAATCCTAATGTAATAAATGCCCTTACTGAGTGGTAAATGGAGGCATAGAAGTTTCTAAGTGACTTGCCAGCAGAGCAATAAATAGCATATAAAGATCATATAAAGATCAGGCTTCTGCAGCCCTTGGTAGTGATGGTTCCTTTCCTCACCTCAGCCTGGAGAACATGTTGTTGTGAAATGAGAAAAATACAGCACAACTGAACAGATCCTTGAATACGCGTATTTTCAAGGGAGCAGCCCATGGCGAGGTGTGTGTTAGCGTGGGAAGAGTGGTGTCCTGCCATGGCAGAGTGGGTTCTGCAGCTGTTTCATCCCATATATGCTGGTCCTTCATGCTGACTACAGCTGCACATCCCAGAGCATCCCATGGGATGCAGGGATAGACCGGGTTTGGTTTTACAAAGTAAGCTGAGCTCTGCCATGCCCACCTTGAAACCTTTTGGTAATCCGTAACGTAACAATATGTGCTGGGATGCTGAAGAGGTCTTTGGTGTCCTGCTCTTTCTGTGCTTTTCATAGAATCATAGAACAGTTTGAGTTAGAAGGGACCTTTAAAGGCCACGTAGTCCAACCCCCCTGCCATGAGCAGGGACATCTTCACCTAGATCAGGTTGCTCAGAGCCCCATCCACCCTGGCCTTGAATGTTTCTAGGGATGGGGCATCTCCCACCACTCTGGGCAACCTGGGCCAGTTTTCACCACCCTCAGCGTAAAAAAATTCTGCCTTCTATCTAGTCTAAATCTACCCTCTTTTAGTTTAAAACCAATCCTTTTTTTTGGTGGATGTCCATTCAGATTTGTCTTTCTGAGGTGGTCAAAATGCTAAAGTCATTCCTTAAAAAAACAGACCAAGTGCCAGCGTACGTCTGCGGAACGAAATCCCGGCCCTCCTGCCGACAGGGAAAAAATTCCTGTTGGCTTGGGTTTCGCTCCTAAGATGCTAAATAAAACAACTGAAGAGGCCGGCAGCTCTGGCTTAGGTGGTTTGCTTGAAACGGGGCCTGTGTCGGTGAGGATCGGCACAGCGGAGATACACCCCCGTAAAGTCACAGGTGGATGAAATGGGGTTGTCCATCAATGTCCTGGGAGCAAACCTCGCTGGGTTTTCTCTCCAGAGGAGGCAAAACCACAGACATACTCCCAGAGAGAAAACCAGACCTTAGGCTAAACTTGGCATTGCGTTGGCATCATCCCCCAAAATTTGTTGTACAAGCTAAAACCACATGCTGCTGCCTCTCACCTGACACAGGAACCGTGTGCAGGTACCAGCACTGCCGGGGGGACCTTCCTGCTGCCACCGGTGTAAAAGCCACTCTCCTTCTGCTTACAGGTATTCGCCCTCAAATCATGAACGGCCCCATGCACCCCCGGCCCCTGGTGGCGCTGCTGGATGGGAGGGACTGTACCGTGGAGATGCCCATTTTGAAGGACTTGGCGACGGTTGCATTCTGTGACGCACAATCAACTCAGGAGATTCACGAGAAGGTAACGTGAGCTGCGAGGGCGCAGGCGGGCCGGGCTGGGGGACGCTGTGCTCTGCCCTTCCTCTGCCAATTCTTCTCTTGAGCAAAAAAGTGTTCAAAGCTGCACTTTGAGTCGATCAGCAGATAACATCAACAGAAGCCGCTTCAGATTAAAATTCAGTGAGGCTGTTTTAGAAGCCAGATGTTCTTTTGGGAAAAAAAAAAGTCACCTTATCTCTTAGCATCGGATTTTGTACATCAGTATTATTAATGTTTCTCATTTTTTTGAAGTCTGCTTGCTCGGTGCAGCAGTAACAGGACTCTGCACCTCCCTGGGGTGCGGCGCAGTTGCTCTGGCTTTGCTAACACCATCCCGCGCTGCAGCTGATGGAGTTCCTCAGGGGCTGCCTGCACCCCAGCAGCTCATTTCTCCCCAGCAGCGAGCGGGTGAGGTTTGGGCATCGCGCAGGCAGAGCCGGGCAGTGGGGATGGGTGTTTCTGCTTGGAAGCTCAACTACTTGTAAATACTTGTTTTAAAATTATTCTTTGTGCACATTTAGATAACTCAAATGAGGTTTGAAGGGATCAGAAATCAATTTCAAGATCTGGGAAAGAGAACTACAAATAGCATCAGTGCTGATCTTTGCAGTGCTTCAAATATTAAGTGTGGGATAAGGAGGATGGAGATTTTTACGAGACACTGATAGATGATAGATGAACCAGTCTTGGAGAATTTGGATAGGTCTTGGGTTTCCAGAGCACAGAGGTAGCTTAAGGTGAGCACCGATGAAGGTTTGAATCTCCATTGGAGGGGACAGAGTGACTGTACAGCTTCACACAAGTCTTCTTAGGTACTGTTGAAAACAGACAGGAGAGGTTAATGTGAACAGTGGGAGAGGTATTTGCACTTCCAGCATACAAAAGAAGGTCGAGAAGTTATGAGTGACACACAGCTGTGTTCAAAAACAATAGACACTGCCGTAAAACCTAATTCCTTTCTAAAAGCAGAATTACTGCTGGTTGGAAGCAGAGGGATTAGCAGATAACCACCTGGAAAAGGGTCCGGGTGAGCCACTGGATCAGTTTTCCTCTGCCTTCTCTCCCCAGATGTAACATCATAATTTGCAGATATGCAGTCTGTTCCCAAAGGGAATGGCCTCAGTGTTGGTGGGTCACCCCCCGATGGTTTTGATGACATCTGGAAGTGTCAGCTTGCACCGTGCCTGAGTCAGACAGTGGTAAAAATTTACTGTGTAATAGTCCTGATGCAGGAGGTGCCAGCATCCCCTCCAGGAGTCGTGGTGGCTTTTGACATCTCTGTTCTCTTCCAGGTATTAAATGAAGCTGTTGGGGCGATGATGTACCACACCATCACGCTGACTCGAGAAGATCTAGAGAAGTTCAAGGCCTTACGGGTCATTGTTCGAATAGGCAGTGGCTACGACAACATTGACATCAAAGCCGCGGGGGAGCTTGGTAGGTTTCAGCTCTGCACCCCAATTCCCTCCCACACCCCTCTGGCGCTTTAAAACCAGCACGAGTACCTGTGCTTCCCATGGGAGCGTGCTGGCAAAGTGGAGTTGCCTCCCCAGAGAGGGAGGTTGATTCAGCCCCTAAAATTACAGGTGCAGTTTACATTTTTTGCATGTAGAGAGTCTTATGACAAGAAAACTTGACCATGAAGTAAATAAAATGGTGCAGTTTTAGTAGGCAGCTTTTAGGCTATGTTAAAACTACCCAATCTGAGTCCCTCATTCCCACACTGTCCCCAGTTCCAGGTACCCCCTTGTACCGATGGATATTTGGATGGCTGTCCTATTTCTGGCACAGGGGAGTTGATCTAGCTTTAGAAAGATTGGAGGAAGGGTGTTCTATTCTATTTTGTTAAGCAAGATTAGCCTCTTGATCTGATCTAGTTCTCGGAGTCATGCCCACACCGCTGGGCAGGCGATGTGTCAGATGGTGGAGCAGGAATTGTGCGGTGGGTTGTTGCTGCCTCCTTTGCCATCTCATCAAAGGTGCCTCAGGAACTGGAAAAAGAGATTTACTGGGGGGGGCCTGTTACGTGGGCTGCCAAAATACGGAGGGCCACCTTTTCAGAAAGGAGCCCCTATGTCCAGCTGTGGGATTTTTGAGCACACCGGGGGTCAGGGCGTGCATGCAGGCTGCGTTGGCTGGCGTTAGATGGTGCTGGGGCCACCCAATTTCCATACTGGTTTGGATGGTCACGGAGACCCTTGGCAATCTGCACACCCCCAACTGGGAGAGCTTTATTGTATCTGTGATTTTCACAGCTGAATTACAACCAGTTTTCATCATCTGATCCCAAGATTCAGTCTATCAAGCAATCCTACAATAGTGTTTAGGATATGTTGTATTAAAGGTTATCTCTGGGGAAGTGAAGAATAACAGCCTTTTCACGTGAGCCATTTTACAAGGATAATTGCGATAAGAGAGTTTCAAATAGTCATTCCTAAAAAAGCAATTCTCAATATAGTGAATTATTTTTTTTTCGAGAGGAGAACAGTGTCTTCTCGATGTAATGGTTTCTTCATGTTTTTAACTCTTACTGTTATTATCCATTATAACAATGTTCTGAGCCTTTGAACATGAAGAAAGGAAAAATATAACGAATAAAGTAATGGGATACTGCAGCATAATCCCTCTTTTTATACTTGGCAAATTGGGTGGCCAAATGATGTGGTTTCGAGTAGAAAATGTAATCACTACCCACAAATGTAGCGTAAAGTTTAATTGGTATTGCTTTCCACAAGGTAGTTTCTAAACTCTGCAGTCAATAAATGACCAGTGTCTGAACACGGTGCCTGGCCACACACCAGCAGCTGCCTGCACCTTGCTGGCTGGGCTGGTGGGACCAGTTTTGACCCACTAGAAGACACCCCCGGAACAAGATGCTGGTGCTGAACCATCCGCAGTGGGTATTTAACCCCCGGTGCTGGCAGCTCCTGCTGGCGCAAGAGTAAATAACAGCATAAGAAACTCATAGAAGCAAGGGGTCCATCAGAAAAGGGACAAGTAGGATTGGTGATGGGGACCCTCCTCCTCCTCCTCCTTCTTGTCTCGTCTCTTCGCCCATGGGCAACCACAGCCTCTGCCTACAAATGGGCAGGAGCAGTTGCCTGATACTTAAACGAGTGGTCGTCTTGGGAATCCGTCCCTTCCCCTTCATTAGGGGCCTGGGGTGGCGGTCAGCGTGGTTTCTGGGCTGCACTCACATCCCCGAGGTAAATCAAAAGTTCCCTCTGTGGAAGAGATGGGGAATGTCAAATGAGACAGCATCAGCTTTAGGAGCTCGCAGGGACCAGAGCACTGTGTCCCTGTCACCTGAAAGGGAGAGGAGGTGGACAGTGTTTTCAGGCGTCGGTTGGTGGTGGGTTTTTTCTCCCTGTAGGGTCAGTCAGTTTTTTCCTGGTTTCTGTAGGTCTTCCAGAACAGCCACAGGGTTCTAAAGAAACAGTTCTAAAAACAGAAAAACAGGTTCCCGGGAGCAGGGGGATGGGAAACAGATTTTAAATTTTGAACAAAATCAATGCCCCTTACGGTGGAAGGGGATTTTCTGGATATCTTACTCTCTCTTTATCTCCTACTTTTTCATGGTTTCTACTGAAAGGCCTCAGTCCAGTAAAGAACTTAAATACACATCCATCTTTAAATGTGTGTTTAAATCACATTGAACCCGGTGGGATATAAGCACGTGCTTAACTGCTCTGCTGAACAGACGTGAAATGAAGCACACCCTGACTTGAGTTACTGAGCCAGAGCCTGGATGGGGCAATGGCTGGGGAGGCTTTTTCCGTGAACTCAATACTTGCAGCTCCAACTGGGGACACAGCGGTTTAAAATGAACCTTTTGTGGCAAAGGAACAAAAGGTCTGTTATGGAGACCCCGTGCCGGGGCAGGCAGGGGTGTGCAGCAGCGGTGCCAGCACAGCCGTGCCCCCTGCCCTTCCCAAATTTTGGGAAAACCTCCAAATTTTGTAGCAGGAGCGATGGCTTCCTCCTGCAGGAGCGTGGGTGGGTGTTTGTGGTGGGTGGAGGTCCAAGGGGTGTTTGGAGTTGATCGTTTTGGCACTTGGTGGAAGGAGAAGCTGGCCCTGCCACACCGCCCTGGGGCACCATCCTGCTCCAGCGCACCAAATTGTTGGTCCCTAAATAATGTAATGGTTGAACAGTCTCATTGTGGAAAAGGAGTGACTTCTGCCAGCATGATTTAAGTCGCTTTGAAGGTAGATTGAACTAAACGAGAATAAGCCTTTCTATTGCAAAACAAACCTTTGCTGCTGGAGTTACTCCTGTGTCGCTATCGCACTTGAAGTCTGCACTTGTCCTTACTCCAGAGAGATGCTGGGGTGGAGGGGAACCCCCCAAGCGTTACTGGTCACGGTGGTTTTTGCAGATTTCGGGCTGCTGTACCTAAACCATGCACGTCCTTGGAAAACATTACTCCAAATGCTTAAAAAAATGCTGGGCTGGTTGGGAGATGTGAGGGCGAAGGGCCAGGAGTCCCTCTGCTTTGCTGAGCCCCTGTTGAGCTTTGTGGTGTTGCCTCTGCAGGGATCGCCGTCTGCAACATCCCCTCGGCTGCCGTGGAGGAGACGGCCGACTCCACCGTCTGCCACGTCCTCAACCTCTACCGACGAAACACGTGGCTCTACCAGGCGCTGCGGGAAGGCACGCGGGTGCAGAGCGTGGAGCAGATCCGGGAGGTGGCCTCTGGCGCCGCCCGCATCCGGGGAGAGACGCTTGGCCTCATCGGCTTCGGTACGTTGGTGAGGGGCAACAGTGCGGGGAGCGCTGCCAGCCCAGGGCTCAGCCTTTGAGGAGACTCGGCACCACTTCACTGCCCAAGGAAGGACCTAAAATGAGCATTTTCAAAACCAGAACCACCACAGTGAGTTGGTGTGAAGTAGGGAGAACACCTTATGCTGATTTTTTGGGGAAGGAGCTAAATTTTGTGAACCTTGGCACTGGAGGGACCACACCTGGTAGTGCTGCCGTCCTCTCCCGAAAATATCCCATTCCCAAGCCACAGCTACACCAGCCCGGCTCTTTCTGTGCCCTTCTGCCCTGTGTGGTGGCAGGGCTGCGTAAAACGGAGTTTGTCTTCAGGTCACCCATGGCGATAGAGAGTTTCAGCATCAGAGGCAGCATCACCTCTGCTAATGGCTCTCCTGCCCATCCTTCTTGGGAGCAAAGTCCAGCCATCATAAGATGGTTCAAGAGGTGCATCTGGGCAGCACAAACCCGTCCAGCACTTGGTGGCCGGATACATGCAAAGTGGCAGAAACCTGATGGGAGGAGATTCGGCAAGGTGCCGGTTTAGGGAGCAGTTCTGGCTGCTGGAGGGTGTCTGCCGGTGAGGGAGCACCAGCCAGGAACCCGACACAAATGCCGCAGCAGCATTTCCACTTGCTTTCGGTGCAGCAGCCATTCTCCCCACTTGTCCTGCAAAGCCCTGGGCTAATTAGTGCAAAAAGCTGGTGTATGAGTGTATTTAAATGGGGAAACTGAGGCAAGGGGGGGTGAGGTTACAGCAGGAGACCCAAGTTAGCCCAGGTCCATCTCCCAGGGCCAGGGTGAGGGCAGCAGCACGTCCCTGGCTGTGTGCTCGGAGCTGGACATCCATGCAGGCACCCAGCTGATGTCCCCTGGTCAACCGTGCCATCTCTAGGGCGCCAGGACGGCATCAGGTGTGTGCACGCACCGGGGGACGTTGCTCTGCGCTGCGAGACTGAGGTGCTGCACTGCTGCAAGCTGGAAAAATTAACAGATCAATAAATAATTGAGGCTTGGCACACGGAGCCTGCGCAGCCCTCATGGTGGGGATGGGCTGGGGGGGCCTCCAGTAATACCACCGACATCCCTCCCCAGCACAGTGGCCGTACTAGCTCTTTGCTTCCAAGCCACGACAGTTGTCTTTATCATGCCCAATTAACCAGACGTCCAGCGAGACGCTGAAAAACCTATCACAAACAAGTTGCCTAAAAAAGGGGGTGCTTTTTTCTTTCCTTTTTCACCTTTCCTTGGTAGACACAGCACTGCAGAGGATTGTTCCTCTGCGACGTCCAGAGCTGATGTCCATGGGGCTGAGCCACATGGTGGGCCTTCTCTGCCAGACCTGCATGGCCACGGATGGTGCCATGTGTTCGCATGGCCCTGAGCTGGCAGATGCCTAATGGCCTCTTCATTTCGTTTGGTTTTCTTTAAAATTTTAAAACAAGCATCTCACATTTGCTCGAGCCAAGCACTGTACTTCCCGTGCAAGGTGGCCTGGGTTGGCCCTCTCGTCAGTGTCCCCTCAGGGGCTGTGCTGGGAGCCCAGGAGGTTCAGGCGACTCCCCCCAGCAGTCCCTGGGTCACACCGTGGGGCCAGGCTACGGTGATGGCAATCGGTTAAGTTAACCCCTTTTTCCTTCACACACAGGTCGCACTGCGCAGGCGGTTGCAGTCCGAGCCAAGGCGTTTGGCTTCAACGTGATATTTTATGACCCATACCTGCAGGACGGGATAGAGAGGTCCCTGGGAGTCCAGCGGGTCTACACGCTCCAGGACCTGCTCTATCAGAGCGACTGTGTCTCGTTGCACTGTAACCTTAATGAACATAACCATCACCTTATCAACGACTTCACGATTAAGCAGGTAATTTGCCTTATGCACACAACGAAAAGTGTTCTGCTCTTCAGTGGGCAAATCCCGCACGTGGGTGCTGGCCATGGGTCCCTCTGCGGTCACGGCCACAGCAAGCCAGTGCCTTAGTGCCTGCGGGCTACCTCTGAAATAGCTGGTTGCACCCATCAGCCCGTCTGTCTCCCCATGGTGTTCACTGGGGGGTAGCGTGCTAGCAGGCGAGCCATCCCTGCGCCTGTGGTGTGGAGCGATGGCGGGAGCGGGTTTTGTTTGCCAATACCAGCCAGAGCTGGGCTTTCCATAGAAAACCCACATGCAGCGGGATGGGGAGTGCCCTGGGGCAGGAGCATAGCCACTCACGATGAAAAGCGGGCTGCAGTCCCGGCCGGAGGCCCCCAGGGCACCCGCTGCTGCCTCCGGGCAGGGGTGGGACCGGGTCACCGCACCGAGCTCACTCTCATCTCTCTCTCCCCGGGCAGATGAGGCAGGGAGCGTTCCTGGTGAACACGGCGCGCGGGGGGCTGGTGGACGAGAAGGCCTTAACTCAAGCCCTGAAGGAGGGACGGATACGAGGGGCTGCGCTTGATGTGCACGAGTCTGAACCGTTTAGGTAAAGCTCTGGCTTTTTCTTGGGTTGCCATCCATAGCCAGGGGGTACCAACACCCACATGCCTTGTCACACAGTGCCAGCACTGGGGGACAGTCCTGCGGGTTCGAGAAAAGGCCCGGCACCTTGCAGCATCCATCGGGTATGGGCTGGCACTGGGGTTACAGGTGTTCAAAGGGACTCTGGGAGCTTAGAACAAGCAATTGGCTTGCATTTTATAAAAGCAAAAAGAAAAAAAAAAGGCTTACTAGCCCATGAGATGAAATGTACTGTGTTGTGTTGGGCATGTTTGCCCGCAGGCTGCTGCTGCTTGGCTGGGAAGGGGTTAGTTGTAAGTGGGAGTGTAGCTCCTCGCACCACAGATTGGGGCAGTACTAGTAGGTTGCTTGTGTTTTCAGAAACAATTTAAAAAAAAAAAAAAAAAAAGTGTGCTCCTACAAAGGGGGAGCCCCCATGTCCACGCTCTCCCAGCTTGTGCCGGGTGACCCGCAGCCTGTCCCCGCGTCCCCATGCTGCTGCAGAGACACCCCCAGGCGTTTATTCCTGTAGCTACATTATGAACAACCCCCCAGTAGGTTGTTTTTTCAGCCCTGTTGGTTCTTTTTTTGGTGCTTTTTCACTTTGTGGCCTGCACCGGAGCTCTGACGCCTCCCCAGTGGTTCCATGGCCATTTCAGGCTGGCAGGAGGCTGTTGGGCTCCTTCCAGCCCAGGTGCCACAGGCGAGGGGCTGGGACCCAAGGCTTGCACACACAGAGGGCAGGCCGCAAGCCTTTTGCCATTCATAACATACTTAATTCTCATTTTAAACACTGATTAATCGGTCTTTTTTTTTTTTTCCTCCCTGCTCCCAGTTTTGCTCAAGGCCCGTTGAAAGATGCTCCTAATTTAATCTGTACCCCGCACACCGCTTGGTACAGCGAGCAGGCGTCACTAGAGATGAGAGAAGCTGCTGCTACTGAAATACGGCGTGCGATCACAGGTACTCGGCCCCGCAGCAAAGCCGGGGTCAGCTCATGTGTGCACCTGGAACGTGAGCCAGGAGGGGCAGAGACGGGGCCCCACCCTGCCCATGTCCCAGCAGGAGCCAGGGAAAGGGGCTGCGGAAACCAAACTTTACTTTTTTGTCATTTGGGCATGTTTGTGGTTGGGAGGAGGGGTTTTTTTGTGGGTTTTGGGTGAGTTTTTTTAAATCAACGGGGCACTTGTGCAGCATGGCAAAGAGTAGTATCCATGACTGGGAAGAAAAGGACAGTGAAATAGTAATTGCTGCCTCTTTTAATGGTGCTAACCCAAAAAATGGTGCAGACCACAGCCGACTGCATGCCAAAACCAAATCCCAAGGCAGAGAAGCCACCTGTGTCCGGCTCTTGCTGTAACTGAGCTTGCTGCAAGGTGGTGGTGGCTATGCTCCAGCAAGTGGGTGGTTCTCTTGTCCTAAAAATTGTCCCCCTCGTTAACATGGAAGGCATAGCTTCGTGTCTGGCCAGGCCCTGCTTTGAAAGCAGTGGGCTCGAGGGAACAGCTTTCCTGAAAGCAGGAAGCTGGGCTCCAACCCTATACCTTGGGACAGCCAAAACATTCTCCTGAAACAAGGGATACAGGATTTTTTTCTCCCCCATCCTTTACACTAACAAATAGAGTGAAATGGAAAAATTGTAGTTTATTAGAGGGTGATAAAGCTAGGACTCGCCTGACGCATACTTACCTTTATCACCAACTCCAGGGCGCATCCCAGAAAGCCTACGAAACTGCGTGAATAAGGAATTCTTTGTCACAACGGCTCCGTGGTCAGTAATAGATCAGCAAGCAATTCATCCAGAGCTCAATGGTGCCACGTACAGGTAAGCCGGAGAAGAGGATCACCCCAGCCCGCCGCGGCAGCGGGTTCCCCTGCAGAGGCAGGGGCTGGATCCCAGCTGTGAAGTGAGCATGGAAGCCCGGGCAACAACTTCTACACGGCTCAGGTGCCGACTGCAAAGTCCCCCTCCTTGGGGACCAGTAGTTGCGCTGCTGGGATTACTAACGCTGCTTGATCTAACCACAGGTTTATAAACCCTCCCATTTAGAAAGCCTTCATTCTGGTGGGCCAGCAGTCACTGGTGTGGCGTCTCTCCAGGTGCCAGGACCCCCAGGCCCATAAACAAGCGGGAGGTAACTTCTAAACCAAAGCAGCGCTTGCAGATTTGCTCTGCACTTCTGTCCATGCACTGACTGCTTGGGCTGCTTGTGGGTTAATGAGCCAGGGAAAAAACGCTAAATATAGGCCCCCCAGTCAGGTGCCCTGATTTCCACCTAAATCCCTGAGATTAGGGTTATTTATTGCTCCACCTGGGACAGCTCAGGGCGCACTGACAGGAGACATTAGGCATGAGGACTCCACTGGAGCATGGGCAGCCTTCAGCGTATCACCATTCCCGAAAAGACTCTGAGATACCAAGTAAACCTGCGGGGCACATCCGGTTGTGTTTTGGGGCAGGAGTGGATCCGGCAGGCGAGCCCTTGAGAGGGCAAGGCCCTGAGGATGTGCCACGGCCCTGCACACTCGCAAGTGCCTGCAGGTCATGGGCAGCGATTGCTCACTTTGACTGGCACGACACACAGACCGAAACATCCAAACCTGGTGAAAGCGTCCCCCTTGGTCCGGCTCCTGACTGCTCTGAAGCACGTGAGCAATGCCGTGACCCTGGGGACAAGCCCTGGCTTCCTGGCTTGACCTCTGCAGGGCGTTTCATCCTTGCTAAGCTCCTCGGGAGCCACAGCTCTGCTGCCCCCGTAATCTTGGGTCAGCTCACCACCTTCACGGGCAGGTAAAGCCTCCCTTCCCCTCCCAGCTTCCCCCTCCGCCTTCCCCTAAGGCAATGGCAGCAGCAGGGAGGTGGCTGTGGTCGGGTCGCTCAGACCCCATGTGTCCAACAGACCTCCGGAAGGTTTTGGCCTTGCTGCCCCCATGTCATGTCTTCCCTGCGGATGGCTCAAGAAATTATAATTTCTTCTCCTTTCTCAAACCCAGTGTCATTTCTTGTAATAGGTATAACTCACCCTGCCCTTTGAAAGGAAGATGGAATAGATCCAGCCCCATTTTTCAGCTGTGCTCCCTGGTTGCATGATGATGTAGCTGCCCTTCCACAGGGGGAAAACTTAGACACTGGGTGTAGGTGTTCAAAGGTATTCACGCGCAGTAAAGTCAGCATGCTAGCGCTCGGCATTTCAGAGAGCATTCAAGAGGATTCCTTACCCCATTTTTCAAAAGGGAAAGGCTTTCTTATGGTTCAACAACCTGCCAGAAGCTACAGAACAAGATGAGTCCCGGTATCGAAGTGGAGGACACTTACCCAAGACCTGTGTCCAGCCTGTCCACCTCACCAGGTTATGGTTGGTAACAGAATTCCCCAGCAAAGGCCAGTCTGGAGTTTTGAGGGAAAAGCTACAAAAAAAAAAAGCCTGACAATAAAAAAGAACAGGGAAAGAAATAGAAGAGCAGAGAGACACCGGTGTCATGGAGGCAAAGCAGTGTTACAGGCACGGGGACGACAGCCAGCACCCTTGTGTGCTCATCGAACGCTGCAGTAGGGCTTAGAGAAAAGAAAGCACAAAACGGCGCAGAACAGGAGCAGATGGGGGCCTGAGAGCATGGATCAGTAGCTGCTGTTCAGCACATCGGCTCCGATACTGCTGCTGGCGTCCAGGGAATGAGCTGCAAAAAAACCCCCAAAACTTGCTCCTGGAGAGGATTACACTCTCCTCTGTACTTTGCCCAGAGAGGTGGTGGAGGCCCCATCCCTGGAGACATTCAAGGCCAGGCTGGACGAGGCTCTGAGCAACCTGATCTAGTTGAAGATGTCCCTGCTTACTGCAGGGGGGTTGGACTAGATGGCCTTTAGAGGTCCCTTCCAACCCAACACAATCTATGATTGTACCTTGCCCTTGTACTAGCTTCTGCTCTGGTGGGCTTCCTTTTGTCAAGGGCATTTGGTTGATGTTAAAAGAAATTAATTTGTGCCCATCTATTAACAGGATGCTAGGAGTCTGCCTCAACATACAGGCAGCCAGCACAGCTTTAGAAAAGCACTCTCAAAGCCAGTGACTTCCGTTCAAGCAGCTTTAAAAAAAGCCAAGGGGTTTGGTGTTGCTGAGAAGAAACGTCAGTTTCAGGCATAAAAGTTTCAGTTAATTCAAATCTAGGAAAAACTGCCTCCGAGCTAGCGGAATATGCTGTTTTCCCCACCGCAGGCTCAGGGTCAGTACCCTCCAGGGCCTGCTAACAGCCTGCAGAACACAAAAGTGACATTCTCCTGGCGAGAAGAGTCCTGGTACCTGTCTCGAGTTTAGTTATACCTGTTTTCTTCTTCCTCAGCTGATTGGCAAAACTATTTGGCTCCTCATGCAGTTCAGCATCAGGGAATAGTTACTACGGGTCAGGGTAACACATCTCTAGTATACACTTTTACTATTAAAAATGTCAAGTTCAGGCAAACAACGCAATAAAGGTTTAGGACAATCTGACTTCATATAAAATACCTTGGGAATTAATAGAAAATATCGACTCTAGCATCATCTTCCTCATCTCCATCACTGGAGTGCCTGGGGTTTTCACCGGTGTGAGAAAGGACTCTGTAGCAATAAAACCTGTTCCCTCTCCTTCCAAAGCATAAACTGTACCAGCTCATCACGCAGTGCCAGCACTCACATACTCTTTGTTAGTCGCAACTTGTTCAGGAGTTCAAACACAAAAAGAGTCACGATTTTTGCTTGCAAAGCTGCTGCGGGGCCTTTGCTTGCAAAGCTCTGCTCTGAGCTCGGGCATTAAGCCTACCCCAGCGCGAGTTTCAGATCATTTTGAAGGTAACAAGTTAACCTCGCCAGGAGACGGCGTCGGCGTTTCTTGCTACTGTTAGCACTGCTGCGCACACGGAAAGCTGAAGCAGCGACCAGCAGGGAAGGAAGGGATGGGGGTCAGGCGCGTTCAGTGAAAAATAGGTTTGACCCGCAGCAGCATTGGTTTAACACGGAGCTATCCCTAAAAGCAAAACCAAACTTGGCTCTAGCAGAGAAGTGGAACCTCTGCGGTTGGAATCTCTCTCGCATTGTCCGTGACAAACCCACTTCTCTCTGTCCCCTCTCCCAGGTATCCGCCTGGGATGGTCAGCGTGGCACCGGGAGGAATACCGGCAGCTATGGAGGGCATCATTCCCGGAGGCATCCCTGTCACTCACAATCTTCCCACGGTGGCACATCCTTCCCAAGCTCCATCTCCCAACCAGCCCACAAAACACGGGGACAACAGGGAACATCCCAACGAGCAATAGCAGATAATTTAAAAAAAAAAATCATTCAATAAACTTGGGACCAAGAGACATTGGAAAAGAAGTTATACACGAACTAAAAAAAAGAATTTGATACGAAATTTGTAATGTTGCTTTTGGACAGATGCATCATTGATGTTCCAGTGTTAACGACAAAGCGATAGCAGTCAAGACGGGGGAGAAGCCCTGAAGAAGTCACCTGCTTGCTGAAGCGCTGAAAACTAGGGATGTGACACATTAATGATCAACTTCTGTTATTGTGTGTTAAGTTTCCTTCATCTGTGCATCAATCACATGAATAAAAATAGATTTCCCCCCCCTCAATTCCTTGGGAAGGACAGGGCTTCCGCACCTGTTTTCAAACCATTGCATAAAGCGATTCTTAAAAGAGTTAACATAGAAATGTAAGAGGAAACCATTATGTGGCTTCAGCCCTTTCCTTACTCTTGTATCTGGTTCCCTCTTCCAAGGGGAGGCATCAGTACTGGCTTAGAAATGGAAGTAATAATAATAATAATCACCATCCTTTTTGCAGTCTCACAGGGCCAGTGCCATGTACCAGACGTTCTCCTGCCAGGTTTAAGTTCAAACCATTCCAGCCGGGAGCCACGGGATGGGGAGGGGGAGAAAGGGCTCCCGGCCCCGGCCGCTGCCCTCCCCGGCTAAGGAGAAAAACCAACCGCCAGCCTCTTCTCTGCCCAAGACACTGAATAAAGTAGCTGTGCATTCACCTCCGCCCGGCAATGATGCAAGAAAATAATAAAAAAAGGAAAAAGGAAAAAAAAAAAAAAAAGAAGAAAGTATTAAGTTTCTCACACACTATTTGTACTCAAATATATTTTCTCAGTTTTAAATCTGCAGCTATTTTATCAAGTGGAAAAAAAGTCTTGAGCTGGAAAGGGTTCAAGAATAATGTTGCATTTCCTTATGTCTCAGGAAACACTTTTTATGGTAACTTGTCAGACTGTCTATGAACAAAACCCACTTTTTTAGACATTGATAAAAGTCTTCTTTTCTTCACGTGATATTTTATACAAGAACACTTCAAAATGTGTTATTAGATGTGACTGATTTTAACAAATCCTATTAGATTTGTATCAACTAGTTACATGTTATATTCATAGTCTTTTGTGAATCATCGCCTTTTTGTTTTTGAGAAGATGGCCTATTTTGAGCCTTTGTATGGGTACATTCCTGTTTCTGTGACAAAAAAAGAAAAAGAAATCTTAAGCTGTCCCAAACAGAAAAAAAAAAACCAATGGCTATCAGAAGTATGTTTTGTTTTAGTGTGTTACCGTTATTGTATTTGTTTATTGTAAAGGTGGACATTTAGCGTTCAGTGCAGTTTTCAATAAAAAGTGATAAAATTTCTATAATTTCTGGAAGGTAAGAGCTGTCGCTGCAATCTGACTGAGGCTTTCGGTGGGAGACACGGAGAAGGCACAGTCAGGCACGGAAACGCAGCTCCCAGCACCCTGTGCTTCCTCCGAAACCCAAGATGATTTCACAGTAGAGAGCGGGTAAGTTTTTCCTCGAGTCTGACTTCGGGACCTCGGGCACTTGAGCAGCAGCCAGGAGCCGCTCGTGTCACCGTCAGCAGAAGGATGACACTTAGAGAGAGCCGGGATGCCAACGGCCAAGGATCTGCCCTTGGCTTCCTGCAACAGGCGCCGAGAAACGCAGGTCAGTCTTACAATGGCAGTGCCGGGGAAACACTGAATTTCGTTTCCTGTCCAGACGTTCAGGTGGTGCCATCCATAAGCTGTAAACTTAGAATTTGTGATTACTTAAAACCAAGTGGGACGCTATACACAGATTAGGCGGAAAAAGATCGCTATGGTTTCCATCGAGCTGCAGAGGCAGCTACACCTCAAACAACATATTTTTTGTACATACTCAAGAAAGGAAGCATTAAGAAAGCGCTAGGGAAGAAAGCTTGAAACATGCCTGGGAGGTGCCAGCAGCTTCCAGCCTCGCTGGCCAAAAGGCCTGTTCTTTTGTTTCCAGCCTGTCTTTTCCACAGCGCAGTGTGAGCACACACCGCCGGCAAAGAGCTTGCCTGGAAAGGGACTAAAAAAGGCTGAAACCAAAAAGCGTCTCAATTACAAAACTCTGTATTTTGTTTGCTTTAAATTAAACTGAACACTAGTTACCAGCTTCAGACATGTTACAAAAGAGGTCACCTTTCAGAGAGGAGTGAGCACTCTGGCAGCGATCACAGCACACCTGGGATTATCCATCAACACCACAAGAGACCAGGAGGATAAAACTGGTTAGTTACAGAGAAGGTGTTTGGGAAGTACTGAAATGACAGTAAAAACGAAAAATATTTAATTGATGTTAAGGTTGAGAGAGTTGTGTCCTGGTTTGGCAAACCATGACAAGTTGTTTGAAAAATAAACTAGCTCTGGTACTTTGGTGTGGCTTTAAGCAAGCAGTTGCATCCCAGAGGGGTGCAAGTACGTCCCTGTGTCACAGGACGTGGCGTGGCACGTGCCAGTGGCTCCTCAGGCATCCACTGCCAGGGGTGGCCTGGGCACAGGACAGCGAGAGCTTTCGCTCAGAGCCCACAGGGGATGGCAAACGCAGGGTTTTCCATCCAACACCTAACCTCCCTCTCAACCAGAGCCAAGGACGGATGCAAACAGCCAGGCAGCTTCTGCTGAAGTGCTGCAAGCTCAACAGGAGCAGAAATTGAGACCCCAAGGGTTCCAAACCAGAGGGCAGCTTTAGGAGTTCCCCTCCGCGGCGGGGTCTCAAGCACCTGCAGCGCAAACACCAGCACAAGGCGCAAAGAGAAGATCCATGGAAATGGAAAGGGAAGAGTATCATCACAATAAAGATGCGCTGGAGCACCGGGAAGCGGCACACTACAACTCAAATGGAAAATTACTGGGCAAAGAAACAGGAGATGAAGAGTTGCTGCTGAAGCTTTGTACCGTTGTTTTGCTGACAGAGCCGTACGCTGGTGTCACGCTCAAGGCCAGCGGGCAGGGAGGCGCTCCGGTGGTGACGGGTGTCAGAGGAACCTAAAACAAACTGCTTGAAGGTGACAGACACTAAAAAAAAACCCTAAAAAAAAAGGGGTTAAGGGAAGTTACTGAACAAAAAGGGAAAAACAGAAAAGCAGCAATTAAATAAGGGTCTCTAAATGCACACAAACCGATTTTGTTAATGGAATAAACACAATCTAGTAATATTTGCCATAAGCCATGCAGCAGAACTTTGGAAGAATCCAGAATGACTAAGTTTTAATATATTAAAAACAAAAGAAATACAGGGATTTTCACTGAGGAATTCATAAATAAAACCAGAAAAAAACCAACCAGATGTAAAGGAGGTAGCAATGAAAAGCCAAGTTCTGTGCTAGGAAAGCGTGTGCTACTGCGAGCAATGAGGAAAATAACATTGAGAAACCCAAATTTTTTTTATATATATATAAAATATGTGTGTGTATATATACACACACACATACATATTCTCAGCTAAAAGAGCAGAACTTGCCGACAAGCTGCAAGGTAGCATTTGCAAATGAATCTCAGTATTTGTAAACTTCCAAGTATGAAATTGAAGGAGAGTACCCATGAACATACACCGACCACTGTGCTAGCACGAAGCAGGGGTTTGCATCTCTTTAATCTACAGGTACATGAGGTTTGGATTACTTTGATTTTGAAAAAAAAAGACTTCACCAGTTCCAAAGTGACCCGGGAAGCGTCTTAACCTGAACATACCATTTTACAGCACAGCAGAACAAAACAGTAATGATCAAGAAAGCCAAGAGCTCTGAAGTACCAGGACTGTTCTCTCATACCAGAACTACCAGAGAGCACGGGGCATGCTTTTGAAAAAGAGCAGAACTGGCTGCAGGGTGAACTTCCGCTGGTGAAGTGTCAGCTGGGGACGGGGATTGTCGGGCCACAGCAACAAGAGATCAGGAAAGACGCGCTTGTCAAATTTGGCTCAAGGTAGACTTTCACATTGGGTAATCTCCCCAGGTTATGAGGAAGCTTTGCTTCCTTAAATGGAACAGTACTGCAGAAATCAAAGGGGGGGGGTGTTAAAATTCTGCACAGTGTTTTGCACACCCCTTGAAGTAGTCTACTGAAGGTGGGAGCTTATCCTTGTGTCCATTCCAATGGTACTCTGCACAAGGAAGCTAGTCCTGGGTAAGCTGGGATCAGAATTTACAGCGATCCTGTCACTGGAGGAGATCTTCTAGTGCTGGCACTTAGTCCTGAACTAGAAGGACTTCCAGAAGTGTATTGGGTTACACCATGACAGGTCAACGATGGCCACCAAGCCAGCTTAGATCACGGAAATTCTCATCCCAGCTCACTCTGCGTTCAGTTCCCTGGACAGAAGAGCTGGACAGCTAGACAAGATCTGAAAAGATTTCACAAGGTAAGAAAAAGGACCAAAAAAAACCAAACAAAAAGCCAAAAAACCAAATTTAGAAAGCCAACTTGCAACAGGACCATATACTTGTGAAGAGCCTCTTTAGTATCTGCGGTTTGCCTATGTAGTTCAGGTAACTCACGTACATTGCAGATAAGCATGCATTCCTTCACCTGAAAATTTGCGCATGCACCAATCGGAGGAGATCTAACGGCCAAAAAAAGGTGAAGACATTTCATAATAAACCTCAATGGAATCCGTGATGGGAAAATCGCTAAGTTAATACAGTACTTCATTATTTCTATACTTCTGGTGTCGTCACCACGTTTATGTAGGAGTTGTGCACATTTCAACACCATCTAAGCAGCATTTGGAAGAAAAAGCAGCAAGTTCCTCAGGGTTTCCATAGCTCTGAACTACATAAAAATATGTGCTATGGGGCTTCTTTCCAAATTCTAATTAAAACAGTTTCATCTACTGCAAAATTCCTTATTCAACCACCACACCATCAAAAGTGCTTTTCAAGACAACCTGAATTGCACTGTATATGTAAAAACTGGCATTAACCTTTAGTGTTTAAGTGAGAGTTTTAGATAAACTTTATCCATTACAGGTTACATGGCTAAAGTTATCAAATATAATAAAATTTCTACTGGAGAATATACTCTGAACTTACAATCTTAGGAACTTACATAAGTTTAAGTATGGCCACATCAATCAACATGCAAGAAATTCCCAGGTTTACATACTGAGAAATATATAACACAGTGCTTTTAAAAACAACTTTAGCATAGATTCTTCTTTTTAATTAGAACTGCCATGTGTATTCTCACTAGATTTAACGACCGAGGAGTCATCCTTTAAAAAAGGTGTTTTTTCATTTGCAGCAATGTTTGTTTAAGTTGATGAAAGAATAAATGATAAAATGATATATAGTTTGTATCACAGCAAGACGGAGTTCTGACAATATGAAATTCTCAATCGTGTCTTGAGTTCTCAAGTTTCACACAATTTTGTTTAGTGTATGCTCACTGGAATAAAATCCCTATATTTTAGGTCACTTCTCTGAATAAATATTCTTACATATACTGAAAGGAATCTATTAACTATTAGAAGGAAAAAAAAAAGAAAAAACCAAAGAACTTTTTCAGAAAACAAATCATTTCACTCAACGAAAAATTTAGCTTCTCTTCCAGTTTGTTCCGTAGAGTTTAGATTTTATTATACGGGCACAGCAGTAACTAAAGTATTAGTAAAATAATGAACGTATTTTTGCTTATGACTTGCTGTGGATATTTTGTGCAAACAAAAAAAACCTCACAACCTGACCTGGGCACTAGTGATATTTCACATAAAAGGGCCTTTCACGGAAATGTGTCAGAGTATCTAAAAGGTGATGTAGAATACCAAGTTCAACTCTAAAAGAATCTTGGAGGGAAGAGATATCCATCTAACATGTGCTTTCGTAAGTGCCCTTATTTGAAAAATTTCTTCGCAATAATTAAGATGCTGGTATACTTTTTCTATTACACAACCTCTTACACAACCACATGCGGTACATTTATAGACAGATTTACGATCAGAAAGAAAAATGGTGGTTTTTGTCTGTCTTGATAATAAAATTAGCTGTTCGTTGTTTCTTTTTCTTTGTTTTTATACAAACTGTAGTCCAGCCCATTTCGCGCTCTCCATGCGGCAGATGAGGTTCTAGACTCTCTCCATGCTGGTTAGAAAAATCCTTTACAGCATGTTTCCCCTAGAATCGGGTCGTTCCACAACGAACTGCGAGACCACGCTAACTCCGGGTCAGACACTCTGCGCTGGTCATTTTCTTTTTAATTTCTTTATCGTCACTCATCATCATCATCCTCATCTTCCTCACCATCGGAAAGGGATGTACAAGGGCGGATCTGTCGGTAGCGATCGAGCCACTTCTCTACCATCTGGGTGACCAGCGGATGATTGCGCCTACGAGAGCTTTTCTGCATCGCAACGAGAACCCCTCCTTCTGTCACGCAGCAGTCCAGCCATTCCCGAAGCAGCTTTTCCTGCTGCTCCTCATTACCTATCTTTGGGGTAGAGAAAACACGTTGAGAAGGAAGCTTGAAACATTACCAGCAACTTAAAGCCAGCCACCCACGACATTCTGAAATAGCCAGGCCAGGGGAGCAGTGCAGTTCCTTTCCAAAGCCAACAGTTCACGTGCTGCTTCACTGCAGCTGGGAGTCCCCGAAAGCTAAACTGATGCACACTGCGTTTTTAACCAAAATTCGAAGGTTCTGCAAACATTCTCCAGCTATACTCCCCTTCTACATTTTTCAGATGTCCACTTCCAATATAGCCTTTCTGTATTTCAGTTATTTGTGAGCAACTGTTTATGGTAAGCGTAAACAGTCCTAAAAGTCCAAAAGTCCTAAAAGAGCTCTCTGGCTTTACAAAGCCGGTTTTAGGAGTCTAGCAGTCCTTCACATGAAACATTCCTCCTTGTAAGACATAACAAACGTTGTGGTTTGCTGAAAAAATATCCCTCTCTAGACTTAAAGCCCATACTTTTTCCTCTTCTGTCTACAGGACGCCCACCTTTTGCAATTATTTCAGGTTTTCCTCCCCTCCCTTCCCCAGTGTACACACTTTACTCAAGCGGTTCCCTGTCTTTATCATAGTTATTAAAGAAGAAATGAGTTTTGTTATACAGGTACAGCCCGCCGTAATTTGTGTTGCAACCCTTTTTTTTTTTTTAAAAAAAAGGATATATTTCAGTCTTGCATTAGTGTCAGAATCCCTTTTTTGGGTCCTTTTCAAGCTACACTTGAATTCACAGGCACAGTGAAATTACATTCAGTTTACAGAGCTATTAATACGCGTCAAGTTTGTGGGAAAATACCTTTCAGAATCACCTCAAATGATGGGGAAGGGAGCAGTATCAATTAAATGTCACAGCGTGCTCCCTGTAATTCTTTGAACTGCAAACACCTATGGGGCTACAGAGATTGCCGAGGCCGCAGCTTAGAGGCAGCTGGGACAAGGGCTACACAGCTATTTCTTACCTCTTGAGCAGAAAGGAAGTGAATGTGCAATAATTTCCTCTCGCTATCCACCAAGGGTAGAAAGGTAACGGTAACATCATCGTCAGTGTTCAGGTTAGCACCAGCACCTCGATTGCCATAACCATCGTTCTCCATGGCAACCAGAGCAGAGAAATGGCCCCTCGTGTAGCCCAGAGCAATAGGACTTTTCCAACAAAAACTCTGTTCCCATAACAAAGGCAAATACACACCTGCGACAAATTGAAACAAAGGGTAAGACTCAGAACTACAGTGTTAACACCAAAGAGTTCTGATGCAAACCTTTTGCTTTTGGCAAAAAACAGTAACAGCAGCACATCTACAAGCACTTAAAATGCATTTGGTTTGGTCTACACCAATACTGGTCACACTTTTCAGTACAGCTAATTATTATTAGGTTAACATGAGATTAGTCAAGTATCTCTGCAACTGTAGAGGTTTAGACGTAAAAGCCATTACGAGTACCACATTACCACTCCCGTGAAGATTACGGTCTATAGTCTAGTGATGAACAACAAAACAAGATTAGAAAACCAGTCTTTCACGTTTAGTGACTCTTCTTAAAAATAAAAAAAATTATAAATTAAAAAAAAATACCGGATTCTGCATCACAAATAAAAGCGACAGTCAGATGTCTATTTTTAGCAGAACAAAAAATTCCACCATCTGCTTACAAAACTCGTAAGAGCTTACTGCACTAAATATTATTCAGCACCTAAGTACGTAGCCCATCCCAGAGAGAATGGGACTTCTCATAAACGCTGTATTAAGAGATTAAATTAACCCACATCAATTATGCATATCTAGTCTCCAAAAAACCACCACCAAAAAGCTGATACTATTTTGCTCAAATACAACAAATTACTGCTGTCACGGATACTGAGAGAAACAGCAGTTTTTCTGCCCAGCGTCTTTAGCAATAAAGACAGTAGCTCGCTTGAAGTGCACGAAGTCTCAAAATAAGCCTCCTTTCTTCTAGGAACACGAATAATTCTCCATGTGTATTGCTGCAAGACAACTTCAGCAAAAGCACGCCTTACCTTGTGACAGCTTAAAAATAGCCAGGCAGACACTGAAGTGCACATGTAGCGTAGCAACCTCTCGGGTACAGCTGCTGCCAGCAAAACAAGGCACTTCACTCCTCCAACATCCATGGAGATGGGAGGGCAACATGTAGATACACAGCTAGAAGTCCTTCCCTTTCTTTTAGATTAAGATTCACACAAGTTTTTACAGCATCTAGATCTAAGGACAAATCCATTTAACACCTTCTTAGAACTCCCACCCCCCTTACAATTAAGTCTCACTGCAACTCAGTGCTAAACACAAAAGATGCAGAACACGGGATAAGCGTTAACCAAAAAAATTCAAGCCTTTACAGGAAAGGACCAAACCTCTGGTCAAAATTCAAAGTTACATGGACAACAACATACTAACAGTCAAATGTAATGAAGACAGTCCCTCAATTCCTGGAAATTCATTCTCCATGCACACTCGGAGAAATAGCTTCATAAACTTTTTTTCCTGTCTTTAGTCTGAAGCATCAGCAAAACAATCAAGCATTGAGGGTTGAAAGTTAATTTATTAATATTGTATGCTTCATTTAAAAAGGATGGTGCTATCTATACACACATTGGTTAGCTCACTGAGGCCTTTCAGAACTGAAAGCATCAGCACCCGCAGGGTGTCCACTTCCCCCTTTTCTTCCGCAAGTTACGATCATAGAAATATATCCAAAAGTGCGTCCTTCCATCCATGAACTGCACCAGGTCCTCAACTCAAGAAGGGGAAAAAAGCACAATGAAAAACTTGTGGGTTGAGATAAGGAGAGGGAGATCACTCACCTGTCACCATCACGGCCAAAACAGATTAAATTTGGGGAAGTTTAGTTTCATTTATTGCCAATTAATACAGACAGGTAATGCCCTGCTGCCCCAAACTGGTGGCTTTTGGCCTCAAGCACTACTTGGTGTTGTCAGGGCTACAGAAATCACCGACGAGCAAAGGGTCTCATCCTGCGTCAGGCATAGCTACGCAACCTGTTCGGGACTGGAACTAACCCGTTTCCCTCACCATAATCGCTACATTGAAATTCAGCAACTTTTTGGAATTTTTTTTCACTATTGTTTTATCATAGTAAAAATGCCACACCAATAACTTCCCCAAGTCAGAAGGCTGTGCTACACTTTCCATTCCTCCGCAATGTTTTGTGATGAACTGCTCAAGAATGGAATTTCAGGCGTTACGATGGAGAATATCTACTGCCCTGAAGATGTATAAAAGTCAATCCGATATAAAAATCGAGCAGGTAGTGTGACAACACTGATGACATGCACACAAGCCACTGAAAGTAAAGAGTACGGGCTAACACCTATCCTGGAAACCAGCCACATCGGATTTAGTGCCTCCAGCCTGATCTGATGATGATTTCACTCAGTCACCTTTTCCCTGTTTAATTTTAAAAGCTGTATATTCATGTCACTAAATACATGCAGCTAGACCAAGAGCACACTTAGGGCTGAGTAAACAGATCTTTCACTGTCAAAGCCTAAGTATTTAAAGAAGCATTAACAGTCAATTGCAATCTAGGAAACAAGGAGGCTGTCAGTTATGGGATTCACAACAGTTACAGCAAGGAAACCAAGCTGAAACAAGGAATCCCTGGAAAAAAACATTCTGATCAGGGAGAAGATTTCGGGGGTGGACAGGGGTCTTACAGTGCATTCCGAGGTGCTATGAACTTAACCACGATGTTAAATAAATGTTAAAAAAAAAATATTTCATTTCCTCATCTCTATTATAAAACACAATCTTTGGTTCCTCTTTCTTTTTTTGGGGGGAATGTCACATTAAACATCGCAAGTCAGAGAGGCCCAAGCGCTCCTCATAACTTCACGGAAGGGGCACGTGCCATGCAGAGCTCACACACAAGCCCAGAACAGCAATTCTCGTACCACTTACAGACTCAGCTTGGCAGCCCAAAACAGTCCGAGGGCTGTTTGTTTCAGCTGTGCTGCTAGCATTTTATTAGCACACATTAACCACAAAAATGTGGCTGGACAGGGATGGAAGTAACCCCAGGTCATTTGACACAGGACTCCTAAGTTCACCTGTTCGTGGGGCTGTGTGATCTATGGATGGATGGATGCGGCTTGTGGCAAGCAAATCACAGGTCATAAATATTTGGCTGACTAAATTCCTGGAAACGCGTGTCTAGCAAAAGGTTGTCTCAGATACTGGGTTACCTTCTGTTTCACAGAGCAAGAAAACAATTTCAGCATATTTAATCCATGTAACACTTGTCTGCCTCAATGCCCAATCTATAAAATAAAAACATTTTGCAAACCACTCAGCCTTTCAGTTAAAAGCAACACAAACCTGAAGTGTCAGATCTGTATCACACGAATAACTGTTCTTTCCCAGTCTATCCTTTTATCATCTCAAATAAAAGATAACATATAACTACAAAAGAGTACCAAATTTTACACTCTCCAAAAAAACACTTCACTTCCTCACATAAAGAAGTTTTGTCCCTGCCCAAACTTGCAAGCCAAACAGCTTCTCAGATTTTCTGAAGACTCTAGATAGTTCTAATAGGCTATACATTTGACATTAACTCCACAGCTTGGAGTTCTGTACATAGAGTCTGTGTCCAGCTCTCGGGCCCTCAGCACAAGAAGGACATTGACCTGTTGGAGTGGGTCCAGAGGAGGCCACAAAGATGCTCCAAGGGCTGGAGCCCCTCTGCTGTGAGGACAGGCTGAGAGAGTTGGGGGGGTTCAGCCTGGAGAAGAGAAGGCTCCGGGGAGACCTCAGAGCCCCTTCCAGTCCCTAAAGGGGCTCCAGGAAAGCTGGGGAGGGGCTGTTGGCAAGGGCATGTAGCGATGGGACATGGGGCAATGGTTTTAAACTAGAGCAGGGGAGGTTTAGATGAGACATTAGGAAGAAGTTCTTTACACTGAGGGTGGGGAGACACTGGCCCAGGTTGCCCAGAGAGGTGGTGGAGGCCCCATCCCTGGAGACATTCAAGGTCAGGTTGGACGGGGCTCTGAGCAACCTGATCTAGTTGAAGATGTCCCTGCTTACTGCAGGGGGGTTGGACTAGACGGCCTTTAGAGGTCCCTTCCACAGTTAGCATACTTTTTTTAATATCACAAAAAGAGATGTTTCAGGAAGTCCTCAACTAAGCTATAAATAAATAGTGATGAACTGGTGAAAATAACTGTAGGACAGCCGTCAAGCTGATAGACTTGAGGCCAGGAAGATGGACCATGGGCTAAAGAAATGCCCTCCCACCCTGTAACACAGTGCAGCAACTGATCAGTTCTCTCCACATTGGTTTTCACTGCTGAGCATGTACAGATGCTCCCTATGTTTTTATTCCTGGAGACAGGCAAACATTAAAGTGTTAGTATCTAATACAGAGGAAAGTCACCTAAACACGTATTTGGCTTGCAAAACGGAATACACATCTTTAGAAATCTACAAATCTATGTCTAAGCAAAACTGGACTCAGTCAGCTACACATCTTCATATTTATCTTAAGGACAGCTAAGCTGCTTGCCCAGAAGACAAGGAAGAGAAAGTCAGAGAGAATCTGGTCAAGCTGTGCAAAATTATAGTACGACTTGAGAAATAGGTATTTACATCACACACTGTAAAGCGTGAATTACTGAAACACAGATTTTTTTTTTCTTTTAAAACTTCCTTTTAACTACATCATGGAATTCGCTTTTGCAGATAATGATATTTACATTACCAGTCAACCAATATTTTGCAATCGTAACTAAGTTACCTAATCTTATACCTCACATAACTGTTGGTAGAGCATTTATGAGCAGAATTCCTTCCTTTTCACTGCGGAGGGACAGGGCAGGGCCCCTTTGTCCTCACAGCACCAGCAGGTACCAGCGGCACTGGTGAGAAACTGCCAACGCAAACACCTTCTGCCTGCCTCGCCCCCAGCTTTACGAAGCACACTGGAGAGCCTCCTCCAGGAAACGCTAAATACAGTTTAGTTTCTAAAATGAACACTTACAGTGTTACAGAATTCAAATTCCATTTATTAAGCCTCCTGTGTCTTACAGCAGTACAAACTACACAACTTTCGGTAAGTTCTCATAACCGGAATATTTTATATAAGTTACAGATTAAGGGCATGTTGAGTAGAGATCTAAACACATTTTTACTACAGGCAGCATGCCCACCACACCGTGAGAAACTGCAAGTTTTGAGGGGATTGTTTTAGTCTTTTTAATAGCTAATGAAAATTTGCCTGCAACATAATTCCATCTTCTTCCAGCTAGTAGCTTAATGTCACTCTTCTTTCGACTTCCTTTAAGTTTATGATTTATAGATGAATCATTTTTAAATCTAAGTTTGAAAAACTAAAGGCTTACCTTGAAAGCGGGTATATCCTAATGTTTCTCCTCGGAAACTCTTATAATATTTTACTCCATAAACTATAATTGGTCTTCTAAGAATATGTGCAAGTACAAAAATGTGTGTCTGCTCCAAACTCGCTCCAGGCTAAAGCAAACACAAAGACAGACATCACTTGAAACAGAACTTAGCATTCTCTACTTTGAAATTTGAAAAAAGCCTCCGAATTGAGACAGAAAATGTCTTTAAGAGTAATCTAGCTTTGAGAGGAAAAATGAAAGACTACTACCTATCAGTTGGAAATAAGCAAAAACATTTCAGCTTGCACAAGAACTTAATCTCTGCCACTGATAATTCTTTGTCCTATTGCCCAGACTCAAACTAACGTATCTCATTCCCCAATTACAAGTGAAACTCTACATAATGTTTAGCCTAAACATAATTCACTCTTCTGAGGAAAGGTTAAGGTAAATACCTTTTGATGATAGGAAAAGAGCACATTGAAAAAAAAACAACATGAGAAAATAGCACCAAAATCATGTTTATACTTTAAAAGAGGAGCTAAAACTATTCCAACAGTTGGAAGCTTATAAGAATGTAAATCTCATTTTGGAGGGGAGTTATAAAATATCAGCTTGTTAAAGTTTAAGTAGTGTAAACTTCCAGATTTGTAGCTATGTTCTAAGAGGTAAGTGTTGCAGGAGCTAGGAGGCAGGACATTATATAGACGATTCTGTATTAGTTTATTCTACAGACTTCACTCTGACACCAAAAGAAACAGACTTTTTTTGCACTCTACTGCTTAATAGTAAGCTCAAAAATTAGAATTTTAAAATGAACTTTACCATCCTGGCAGGAAGAGTCTACCCAGTAATACTTTAAGATTGCTGGTTTAAGAGGATTTTTTTCTTTTATACATGAACATTCTTATTCCTGAGTAATACACTGAGTTTTTGAAAATTCTTTTCAGGAAGATCAAAATATCCTTTCTAACAGCCATCTATAAAGCAGCTTTCTTACCTGGCTCGCAAGCGAGAGTATGAATGCCCAGTCTTCCTGCCACTGCTCCTCTCGCAATGAGAAATGTAAACCAAAGCTTTGGGAATACCACGATTCCCACTCTTTCCAGCGCGTATAGAACCTAAAATATTAAGAGAAAGAAGAGTGGTAAAGACAAAAAAAATTACTCAACCACTGTATACCTGACAGCAATATCCACCCCTTGTAATTCTTTGTCCCAATTCTGTATAGAAGGGGGAAGAAAGAGAGCATACATCAGGAAAGCTGGATTTTATTTTAAATTTTTTTTTTTTCAAATCTTCAGGAGACTCCATTTGATAATCTTCATTTAAGAGATCACTTGGGATCGCAATGCCTACAGCAAGTACACTGTAATAGATGCAAGTTCCTAGCAGCCTCCTGGCTAGTTTAATACTACTTTGTAATAGGTTTTTTGAAGCCTTATTTAGGCATATTTATTTTTAAGTGTTGATGTACAGGGAACAAAACCAAGACATTCCATTTTGTGTAAGAGGAGCTGCTCATTCTTCTCACACGAACAATACAGGTATTCTCTATTGTTGACCATACCATTAGCCAATTAACTATAAAGTACTCACGTATCAACTTCAAATAAACCATGGTTAAGAGGCAGATTCTATTTTATATCAGTTTTTGGAGCAAGGAGTACAGTAATCTCACATTATGTGGAGTAGTTATAAAACAGCATGGATAAAAATAAAATCTAGAAAGTGGGATTAATCCGATTTATGATCAAAGTTTTAAAGCCACAGGATTTCTATTTTTCTGTTTTATTTAAAAATTAGTATTCTTGTACACTAGTTTAGTCCTAATGTTTTATCTTTCTTAATCAATTACAAAGGAAAATGACCTACACATTAAAGAGCAGATGCCGGCTTTTTAAAATTTTAAACTCAGTCCAATCACTGCACTACGGAAAGGCCACAACTTCACATTGGGAACACGGGTTTAGCAAAGGGTGCTAAGCCAACTTTTAAACAATGGCCTTTACTGTGAATACAAAGAAACCATTCTGAAGTTCAGCTTATTAAAAAAGTCATTGAAATGAACTCATTTAATTACAATCTGAGAAAATTAACAGTGAGTGTGTGTGTTGGGGAGAAACCTTTCCTTATATTTTCAGTAAAGGTGTAATCATCCTGATTAAATAGTGCATGTAACAGCCATCACCAACCAGGCTGGTTTTCCCAATTACAGCTAAAATCTTTGCATGGATTAAAAGACCTATTAGTAAGACATTTTGATAGGTCTACGTGCTTACTCACAGCAATATATCTACAGGGAATCTTCTGGATCTGTGTTCCAGTTGCTATCTAAATACATCAACTGCTTCCATTTTGCAGCTGAAAGGTATTTTGCCTGTTTTCCCCCCAGAAGTCTCCAACCGAACACCTTGTGCTAAATGAATTAATTGCTAGGTCTCCTGAAAGAAGTTTAATCAGAATCTGCTTAACAGAAAAAAACAAACAAAAAAAACACAACACCCAAAAAAACCCCAAACTACCCACAAAAGCTCTGATGGGGGAAAGTGTTTTCCTAAAGAAGTTTCTTCCTTGACTTCATCAGCCACAGACATAGTTATCTGTAGATGTTCACAGGGGGCTCTTTCGATAGCCTTGTAGACAGAAGTCAAGGCTTAAGATGTTGATCTCATTTAAAATAAACTTTTCAGCGTAATACAGGAGGACTGAACGCATCCGTAAAAAAAAAATCTGAAAGCCAACTTATAGCATATGCCCATTCTCCACCAAGAGCTAATGGTGGAATACAGAAAAGGACAAATCAGAACACACTTTTGAGTAAACTAAAAAAGTATAGTCATTTAAAAGGTGAGTGGAAAAGACTCCACGGGCCAGAGCCTCTGGGAACTTCCCTATTGAGCTTCTTCTGAGTACCAGACACTAGATTCTTCTTTGTTTAGCATCTAAACAAACATAACAAATTGAGGCCAAATGAGTTACATGAATGTTCTGTGTCTGACTATAAAAATACCCAGTTTTAAGTATCTTTGTGAAGGCTTTGAAGAACAATTCCGCTAGATAAAAATTTAGGTGTACTGTTGTTGAGACTAGTGATTGCACTGAAGAGCCTCTTCCTTCAGCAGCTATCATTAAAGCCAGTGACGACAACATCACTTCCTATCTGCCACACGTCCTAGCCCGCAAAATTAAATGTATCTTCCCACGTAGAATCTATACAGCAAGTATAGGACGTACAGGATGATCAATTTACAACAGAACTTAAGGAGTTCTCACACCCTCAGTCTGGATTTTTTGAAAGGAATTACGACTCAAGTCTGATCTAGTATCACCACTAACGTGTCAGTTGATTCTTGAAGAATTTCCATCACTAACAGCCTGTGGAGGAAGAGCAGTTCCTATTAAGGATGTAGCTCTGTAGAGGCTGGTACTAGAACCTGCACTAATTTTTCCAATGACAAACTAGCAATTAAGATTATCCAGGCTGAAAGTAAGCAACTGTACTCAAACAACTATAAAGGAACACACGAATCAGTTAAAAAAAAAAGCCCTGTGCTTCCAGTAAGGATGAAGATCAAGTGAATCAAGAGTAAAATGCAAATTCTGTCTAAAACATGAACTAAAAAGCTTAACCAGTTTTAATACACTTTAAATAATGAGCGTTATGTTAGATACAACAGTAAGTCAGCAACAGTTAACGCTAACATTGTGAAAGATTGGTTTAAACCTCAGTAGTTTGCAGCATGTTTTTGGATACCATGCTTGTTTTTGTTACCATAAAGAACCAAACCCGATCTATCATAAATTTCTGCTCTGGCCTCAGGGGAACTGCTTGTGATGCCAGGGACATTCCTCCGTGGTCAAGATGCACGCCCCATTATAAACAACTCTGGAGTAGTGACAGATCCAATCGGAGACAGGTTCTCGGAAGAACTGTTATTGAAACACCACTTTATTGAATCCAGCTCTGGGTATGCTAATCTGGGGAGTTTTCTCCAAACAGCTCGCAGCTGGGGACAGTAATCACAACAGCTCCTTATAGGTACCCCTAAAACTAACCTTTGTTGTTGATTTCCTGTACAGCACATACAGCAAGGGGAGAGGCTCTTTCCCTAGCACGCCTGCTGAGGGTTCCCCTTGTCCTTGACTACAAAACCATAAGAAAACTAATCGCCCATGACAGACTCGAGAGCTGTTGGACACCGCTGGGGTCCAACTGTAAGATTTTTTCCTCTAGCAGAGGCAAACCACAGTATCGGACTAAAAAAGGTTGCCAGTGTAAAACAACAGAAGTTCATCTACAGAATGATGAATTAATTCTATGGCCAAGTGACAGCACTAGTTAAATGTCACCACTCTGCTGTCTTGCCGTTATTTTAGCAGACAGAACAGGAACAAAAAGAGCAACACCGAATAAAGCTGTAACTAAGCAGATGGAATGAAAATACTGAAAAGTTTATAACAGAATAAAAGGCTATTTTCTATTAACAATCTTCTGCAAAGCTTCCACCGACAGCAGCAAGGCATGGCACGTGCATGATTTACATTGCAAGTAAATTCCAGTCTTAACTGCGGTTAGCACGCTCTTGACAAGGACACAACATAAAAGTATTTTAGTCCATTTTAAATGCTATTTGCTGAATATCACATACCACCACTGAGTTCAGAATGTCCAAGTCTCCAGTGCTCACATTTAAAATACACTAGATTTCTACATGCATCCTGCTGCGACTCAACATTTTGAGGCCCACAGTCCACAGTAAATTGGGGAGTGGTGGTTGTGTTTCTTTTTCATACCATACTACTATCGACTACTATGCTATGTGGTAAGCTATCTTTAAAGTTGACATAAGAAGTAAGTTACCAATGCGAGCAGTCATGTAAACTGTCGTGAAGAGCTTTCCGCAGCACTGAATCCTTGTCGTAAATGCCCCAAGTGGCTTGTAGTACTGAATCAAGCAGGCAGTCCCCTGCAGTCCGATTCCAAAGTGCATATAACCTGCTGTCCAAGCGCGTACCCAGTTCCAGTGACCAGTTGATAATGGGAGATTCCTCTTCTAGCTCTGCAACATGACAGAACAGTACATTAATGGCATCATCTCAACAATTTCCCCATTTACATGAGTAAAACTAAGTTTTCCTTCATACTACTAAAATAGGTGAACTACAAAAGTTAAAGGCATTCCTTGGGCAAAATACTCTCACGAAAAGAAGAAGAAAAACACACAAAACCAAACCATAGCCTTAAACAAAGTTACATATCATTTGTTTGAGGATTGTTATTGAAGTGGAAAGATTGTTCGTTTTTCTTTAAAGGGCTTGTGACTTAAAACTGTAAAACTTTAAAAATCTTTAAAATTCAAAGATATATTACAAACATGACTTCTACACTCCATTCTCTCTGGCTCGTAAATAGACTGTAAATGTTAAAATTAAAATAATTCCAGGGTGAAAATTAACTTGAAAGCATGAAAGCTATATTTAAAACAAATTAGGCAACAAAGTTACATATATACACGCACTTTTTTTTCTATAACAGAAATAGTCTCTAATGAAAAGCAAGGAAAGATCCTAGCCACCTTCCAAGCATTTACCTTTCTGAACATCTCTATCAAGTACTTCGTCAAATAACTTTTCTTGGACTGTGGGGGGTAAGTCTTCAATATCTGGAAAAACAGAAAGCAAATACAAAAGTCACTTAATGTTACTGTAAAAGAGATGCATTACCAGCTGATGCTCAGAACTTACACAACAGCTTTTGCCCTATCATCCCTAACATCTCCTCTGAAAAGCTGCTATTATTTTCAGATCCGTCATTTGTGACCACAGGCTTTGTAGAGCACTCTGAAGCAGATACGTATCTCAGACTGACCATCATACCTTTTATGCAGAAAGGATTGTCACCACACGTGTAGGGTAAGAATGGATTCCTCTGAAGGCAAAAGTGAAGTAGAGAACCACTTTGAGGTAGGGGAAAAAAAAAAAGGGAGTATTTTCAACCCTACTATGCTTACGACAGCTTCAATCCTAAGCAGTAGTTTTCCACCCATCTGAATGGCTTCCCCTCCCCAGTCTCCCCCAATGGACAGACACAGTTTGCCAAGAGACCTGTTCTTGTACAGAACACCCACTTTCTTAGTCATTTCATGCAGACTTCAACAAAATAGTTCAGAGAACTATTGTTGGTCTGCAGGCCACAGTTTGCAGGTTAGAAAACAAGGAATGATAGCTATTGAGTTACGACGTGGAGAACACCGCTACTGACAACTGTTCCAAGACCTTTACAGACATCTGCAACTGTGCATCTACCATGATTTAAAAAAAAAAACCAAACACAAAGGCAGAAAACTGTGTAATGAGCAAAACTCCAAAACTCTTGTGACTCCTGTATCATGTAGAACAATAAACACACATTCTAAAATGCAAACATTTGCTATAACTTAAAGATTTGCTCATGGCCTGCATTGCAGTACAGGATAATTAGTAAAGGGTTGCTAGGCAGGTCAGCAACTAGAGAAACTTCGCAGGCTTTAGCACAATTGTGAAACTTAAATAAGGGAGTAAATCAAATAGTTAAACAGAAACATCTAGTATCCCCTCAGGCAGCCAAGGGGATAATGACCAGGCTTGAAGTGGTATTTCAAGGGTACTAAGATCTCTCTTGATCTCTCCATTCCAGTGTCAGATCTGCCCATCCCGCTCAGATGTCCAATACCTCAGGGTTTTGAAAAGTGAAGTCCACATTTAGGCACCCAAGTTGTTACTGAAGCGTGATTGTTTGGTGCAGGCAGGGAGTTGTTGGGTGGTCTTTTTTTTTAAACTAAAACTGGCTTACTGTGTACAGCAATCAATTTAAAAGTTTTGCACTCTAATGTCTGTGCATTGGCTCTTCAGAAAGATCCTACCCATTTATTTGAAAGATCAAGTGGAAACTGGTTTTTAAACTACATCGTATAGGTAATATCTGAATAGGATTGTATGATTTATACCACTATCCTTGGAAATGCTTGTCTTGAGACCAACTTTTAAGTGTTGACTACAGAAGATGTTCAGTTGACTAAGTATGATGGAAGTGGAAATACATTGATAGTCTTGGCATACAGAAGCTTTTGAACGTTCTTATTCCTTAACCAGTTAACGGCTATTACATGTGTCAAAAAGTTGCCTAGTGGTTTAACATGTACCTCTTGAAAATACTGAACAAATTCCTCATGTGTGTTAGGAATCATTCTGTTGCCCCTCATTCCCTTCTCTTGCCCAAACAGCCACAAAGTGTTGTCTCTAGACAAAAGATGTCTCTAGAAGCCATCTGCCTCTCTCACGTGACCCACAGAAAAAGACTGAATACAGCCCCATAAAAAGTTGTAGAGAAGTGGTAAGTATTATTCAGACATTTTGAAGAGGAGGAGATGAGGTAACACTCAGCCAAAAAGGTTCCAAACAGAATTTTTAAATGCTGCAGCTTTTTTAAAAGACCAATGGATCTGCTGATTTGTACAGTTTCCATCTACACATTTGCTTACCTCTGATAGCATTTCTATTAAAGGAAATAGCTAGTGAAGATTAAAAATCTTCTAATGGCTTTTTGTTAGTAGACAAACATTCTCTTGATCGTGAAGTACCTCAAACGTATTCAGAAAGTGCTATTTCTATGACCAGGTACAAATGCAAAGAATAGCTCTGGGCCTTAACGGAAAGGACTGAAAGCTAACACAGCCACGTGAAAAGTCATATTAACAGCCCAGAAATGTCTGGGCTCCAATCATAACTTCAAACACAGCTTTTCCTTAGAATACACAACTTCTCTTCGATTTCCTAGTGTCTGAAGAAGACAACAGATGTTCCCTTCACAGGAACAACGTATGGGTTTGCGTGTGCAAACACTGAATATTAATGAGCAAATTCAACTACTAGATCTGATCTAAGCTATTAAAACTTAATAAATAAAAACCTATATACACACACCACCACCATCAGAAAGTCAAAGTATACATCCAAAACAAGCAATTCTCAACTAGGTGACAAAAAGAAAAATCTTCCATCAGTAAGAATTTTGTAACTACCTGCAGGTAACGTAAATGTTACAAGGTCAGTCAGAAAATAGCAAGCAAAGTCTCCCTTTCGTTGATGAAGAGATGCAGCAATTTCACGACGAATTTGTTCTGTGACCTCTGGACACACCATGGCAGGAATGCACTTCGCTGCATGTTGTGATACCTGTAACATAACACAGTTACCGCACTCAGTATTATTTCTAGTTAAATATGAAGACTCAGGAGCGATAACCACCAGCGGACAGTATTTTGTTAGCAAGTAATGCAACGCAAGTATAAACATTGGTACCCTGAAAGATTAAATGTTTAGTGATTCTCAATGAATTAACGTCTCATTTGCCATGTTGCTGATAACACAGAGCTGGTTAAAAACCTCTTTAAATCAAAGAAATGAATTAACAGATGACCACTTCCACCAGCAAAAGGAAAGTTAAAAAATAGATAAGAGCTAGATAACAATAGGAAACATACCTCAAGTCTTATGCATGAGCCCAGTCTACACTTAACAAAGAACTTCATTACCACAGCACAAGACAGTTTCCTACAAAGAATGTTCCCAAAAACTATTAAGCTAAGGTACTTAAATTTCTCCAGATTCTAATCACCACTGGCAGCAGGAACCCATTCAATGACAGGGCAAGTGACAAGGGGATAACACTGACTACATAAAAAAAAATTTTTAAGACATTTTCACTAGTTAATATCCTAGCAAAGGAAAGTATCACTGCGGCTCAAACACTACTAAGCATTTTCACAAATGGTGTCTTGAGTAAGTAACCCTAGAAACTGAAACAAAACCGAACAGAAAAGTCTATAAGACAGCATTTCAGCAAATTAACTTGTTTTTAAACATGTAACGCCATCCACCCAGACAGCTATGTAGGCAGCACAAAACTACTGATATTAGCCATATACAAATATATACCCTGCTCAAGGGTTTAGCTACATTTGTGTTGCTTCATCTACTCTTTTTAATTACTCAACCCTACGCATTCCATCATCCTTATGCACTTCTCAGGGATGCTACTTTTTCCAGGAACACATGCTTGAAGAATTGCATTAAGCATCAAAAGAGGGAGTGAGGCAGAGTAAGAGTTTAGCTCTGATCAGGTGAGGAACCAGAAGTCTGAGATGAAGAAAACAGACAAAAGGAGATAACAGAACCACTTATGGGCCGGGTAAGAGGGCAAAGACAGAGGACCACCATACAAAAATATGCAAGAAAACGGAACATGCAAGAGCAAGTAGAGCACAGAGGGGAATCAACCAGTCTGTAAAATGGTCAAAGAGTGGAAAAAATGCAGTAATTTTGCAAAGCAAGAAGCTTGCCTTTCTCTAGAAGAGAAGCTCCCAAGAAAACCAGGGGAGAAAGACCAGGGTAGACTTATTCATTAACAACAGTCAGCAAAAACTACGCTGCCATTGATCTCAGTGTTCTGCTTTCAGGGCATTTCCTCTCCCCCACCCAAGGCACAGGAAGCCTCACAATAGCTCACTTCCAGGTCAGAACATGTGCCAAGACTGCTCATTAATGAGAAAACTGAATGTCCTCAAGACCACCACATACATACAAGCCTTAAAGTGAGCTCGCCTCTTAAGGAGAAGCATCAGCAAAGGCACAAAGCAGCAGCTCATGTATTCTAACAATATTAGCCTCTACCTTCTAGCAAATAAAGTTACATGTCACTGGCTGCAAACAAGGGCGCCGTTACATAAGGTTCCTATTCAATCTACGCAAGGGCCAAAGTAACTCACCTCCGTAAGCAAAATTGCCAGCATATCTTGTCTCTGAAAGCGTATCGCCAGATGTACAAGCGTGTACCCAACGTCAAAAGCAGAAGGGCGATTTAGCAGGCGTACTTCATCTGCAGTAAGCTGGCGGGCAATATCTCCTCCTGATGACTTGTAAGCTTCAACAGCAGCTAAATCACCTTCTACAACTCCTGAAGGAAAAGAAAAAAAAATACAATTCATTTTAGCCAGTGAATTAGCCACACTGGATCAAACCACCTTATTTAACACAGTTTATCTCTCTTTTCTGATACAGACCTAACATATAAAGCATCAACTGCACACCAAGAACCCTGCAAATTTTCTTTTTTTTTTTTTAAAAAAGGAGACTACAAAATATTTACACTTACCTCACCTCCTAGACCATTTCCACTATCCAAACTAGTTGGAAGATACGACAGATCAAAAGCCCGCTCTGAAGTGGTACTGAGGACACTTGATGAAATACCTGGCATAACATACTCACTAGCGTTCTATTCGATCAGCAGTACTGAGGTAAAGTCATACATTCAGAGTACAGAGATTAGTTTGATTATTGTATCTTCCCTTGTAACTTACCTTGAAAACAAACTACTGAATCTAAGAAATAGATCCATTAAAAGGTTTCTGGAATTAAAGTCCTTTATTTCCCCCCAATATGGTTTAAAAGAGTGTTGGAAGAAGATATAGAGCACAGTTTCTCTTCAGCTCGCCATCTCTGCTACTAACTGAATTTACAGTTATCATTCAGGCTACTCTATTAAAACCCAAAGAGAAACTACACACAAAAGATACTGCATCACCTTTGTGTTGCTTTACTTCTTAAAGCAAGATGGGGCAGGGGACGCGACCCTAATGTCTTCGAGAGTCCCTGGGAATCCCTAACTTCTGCATTGTGCTTCTCAAGACCATTCACGCTGAATGCATTCTTTAGCTGCAATTATCAGAACACACCACCAACAAGGTGTGGTGGTGTTATCTTTAACAGTATCAGTTCCAATGTAAGACTTCCTAAATTTAGAAATTCCTTCAATTATAAACATGATATTTTGGATATATGTTTCATAAGAGAACTGTGTAATGCTGAGTCAAGGAAACAGAAAAGTCATCTTAAAGCCATCCTTAATAAGGAAGTAATAAGAACAGAAGAGTAAGAGCTCAGATCACAGAAAAAAGAAAACCCTCTCCCCTATTTTCTGTAGCCAAACCTCCCTGCCAACTCCTAAGAGCCAGTAGTCGAGCAGAGGCCAAGAGGCTGGAGACACAAGTCCATCCTCTGCGCAATTTGCTTACCAAGACTCAAAAATTGACCAGAAGGGAAAGAGCTAAGTCTCAATGGCACCCACTCCTGTTTAGGACCAAGATGCAAACGCCAGATGAGAAAAAAAAATCCAATCCAAAACCAAACAAACAAAAAAAACCCACACAAAAATCCACACAACAAACTGAACTGCCTGCTACCAGAGAAGCACACAAACTGCTGGGTTGCCGGTTAATCCGGGATTTGGGAAAGCATTCTTAGCTCAGCCAGAAAGTCTGTCATTTACAATACTGAGATTATACAGCTTTTAGAAGAAATGCAGAGGCAAAATGGATTATCAGTGCAAGACCTTTCTCTACAAAGTCATCAGTTCTGCTTAGGAAGCCTCAACAGATAAAAGTTAGATTATTCATTTTAACAGTGGTGTAAAGGAGAGAAGTTACAGAATACAAACTCAACTGCAAATTTCAGTCGTACAACATCTACCCATTCATCAAGGACTCAAAAGTCCTAACAGGCCAGGGCAGAAAGAAAACAATACAGAATGACAATTTCTTAGTTTTCTGATGCATGTTTCTGGTCTGCCTGTACAGGGAGACATTCCCATTCCATTCCAGCATTAATGTCTCATTCTGCTTAACTGCCTGCCTAGGTATTCACCCCAGATGCATTAAAGAACTAGTTAGACAAGAGTTATGTCTGTCCATTTTAGTTCTTGTTCCATTAGAGTTAGAACCCTGCTGATGAAAAAATAATTTATTTTAAAGAAAGGAGCTGCTACTGATGGAGAAGAGGTACTTCATGAAGGAAGATGAACACTGAAAATTCAATGGTCAGAGTTTGGAGACTTTCTCCAAAACACGCATCAAAGGAACACGATTCGGGATGTGACCAACACAGCTGCACGCCTGTTGCAACATTTCCACTTCTGGGTGGAACTAAAACACACCAAACTAAAGGTATGGTTTTGTCAATATATGCTGTATCCATAACAAGAATGCCCAGTGTAGCATTTTATTTCAATGCAATCACATTTAAGCAACTGATAAGGCAATACCAAGGCTGCTTGTGATATGCTTCCGACCAAATGCAGCAAGCTGACTTGTTGGGGTTTTTTTAGATCTATATGTATACACAGATATCAAAGGCAGACAATTTCTCATTACCCACCCTCTTAAAATAAATTATACTACAGCCCTGGCACAAGATTACCCATTAGCAAATGCCCAAGAATGCACAGGGAAAGAAGAATCTTGATACAAGATTCTCTATTATCTTATGACAATCTTAATATTAATTTAGGAAAGACTCATAGACACTTCATACCCTTGTATATTTTAATCACTTCTATTGATACAGGAAAGATTCCTGTTACTGTATCTGCACCTTCCACCACACCACCCAACGACAAACGTACCAAAGACCACTGGTAGGTAGCCACTATGACAATCCAAGTATCCCAGACTAATTTCAAAATTCAAACAAACAAACATCCACAAAATGATCTTCCAGTCACAGATGATGAGACCCAAATTATCATAACAGTTCCAGTCAGCCAGCCTGTCAAGTACACACTCCTACAGCCTTAAGTCGGTGCTGGGTCAACTCACATTTGTCATTATTCTTTTAGTGTCCCCCCGTCAGCTGTTAAGGCAACTAATTACCATCTCACTCTTAACCAAACCTCAGCAACAAGTGAGGTCTAAGGCTGCTGCTGAGAGGCCCTCACGTGAGGTCTGGCAATGCCTTCAATCACTAACGACTACAAGCTGCAAATAAGGATCCAAATCAGCGACATGTGCTGTACACAGCACTGCCAGTTCTTGCAGTTTATTCCCACGTCTTCCAATACTTGACATCCCCAAAGGCCCCATATCCTAGAATCAATTATTAAAATTGTTATATAAACTGTCATTTGAAAGTACATTTCTAAACTCTGCTGATGAAGTTTAAGCTAAAGAACAATATATACATCAAAACCAGGCAAACTGTATATGCTTGCTAGGCCTTATTTAAAAAATGGAGAGTGTAAATGTGTTTTAGGTAAAGGGTTGGCAACACTATCTAGAAGCGAAGAATAGTGACGGTGTGCTAAATGACAAGTCAAACTAGCACAGTTACAGCTCATGCAGGGACGGTGATGTGACCACGTGCATGCATCTTATCTGGTCATCCTCTATTCCTTAATCCAAACAGCCAAGTGACTATAGGTGAGAAGAAAGGGGGCGGGGGAGGGAAGAAAAAAAAAAAACACCAAAAAAGGCATCAGGGAATTCTTAGATCAAGTTCAGACAAATTCACTTCTGGATGCACTGTTTTGTAACCGAGTCTCAATAGATAAACATGACACACAAAAAAATCAAACCATACAGAGCTTATTCTGCATAATTTTTTACACAGAGCCCATTGTAAGTTTACTTCCTTATAAGAAGCCTCCTCCTGCAAACCTGCTGCATGCTCTAATGTCTGGTATTGACCTGCAGTGCAATACTGTGAGCCAAGTACCCAGAGCATCGTTACTGCAGGGTCTCTATGGTCACTGCTATCTCTTTGGCCCCTCTTAGCCACAGCAAGAGTCATCCAAATTTCTCTTTGCGCATTCTACCAAATATCTACTCTTTTTTAGATGCTTCAAAGGAACACTGAAAATTCCTGACAGCTCGTCAGGTGCCAACGTGCGTACGGTGCCAGTCAGTACAATCCAAGGCTGCAGTGAACACTGAGCAAAAATATAGCAATAACAGGCAGATTGCCAGAAATCTGAACCAGAAAACACAACTCTTGCCTCAAAACTATGGGGTAAACTTGCCTACATGCAACATTTGTAAGAACTGTCTGCAATTCCTAAATTCAGCATCAGCACTCCAAAATGAAGTCTCAATATGCTTTCATTGACAATAGGAGGCACATTCCTACAATGGCTTTGATTTCTGTCAGATGAATGAGAGCCTCCAATTCATTAAGTCTATTTAAATAAAGCTTAACAAAACACTATTTACAAGAAATATTCCAGAAATATTTACTGATGTTACAATACACTACATTTCATAACACACAAGTGCCTGATTACTTACACAAGCAGCCTTTGAACCATGTTCCGATACAGCGCCGTGCCAGTTGGATTGTTCCCCACTGACACCCCCTGCATTCCGCAGACTGTTAAAATGTCAAAAGGAAGAGTGGCATTTGCCTGAAGATTGTTCACGCAGCACTCGGGAGCGCTCCAGCAGCCAGACCTCTTGCAAGGGCAAAGCTCCAATTAGTTACAAGAGCTACATGGCTACAAACAGATCCTTGTGACTCAGTAGCTACCTCTGATGAGTCGTCATGAGAAAATACAAGTGCAAGTTCGTATTCTGGGTTTACAGGTTCAACTGTGTTCCCATTCACAATTCAGGCATTTCCTCTTATTGGAATATTCTTTCACAGCACCAGGAGCCAAGGTTTTTTCTTCCTCTAGTAAAGCCCCAGCTCCTACAGATAGCCCAGATCAGGAATACTCAATCTCAGTATACATGAAAAGATAAATGACAGAGATTAAGGAGGTTATTTAAAAAGACTACATTTAAAAAACACTAATCACCCAATAATAACTATTCGTACCACCTTGATCTTGCATTTTTCCTGCTACAACTGTTACAACCATCTTCTTTATTAGATATCAGACACCACCTTTGCTCATATTAAATAAACCCATAATTAGCCTAGCTGCTAAAGCCAAACTACTTCAGATAAGGTGCTATTAAATTTATTCTTTAGAACATGTAAATATTTATAGGGATTAGTACAGTTAAGTAAACCTGGAAAATATGCAAGAGATTACAAGCATATCTAGAAAACTAAATTCTGTTTGCCCAAATTGCACAGTCCCAATGACTTTGGAACAGATGGATGTAAAAGTTTCCAGAGAAAATACTATAGCAGCAGCCTTTATTCACTATCACTTCACTATCTTTCTGATAGTTCTGGAGCACACTGGCTGGTACAACCTGCAAATAAAATGGGGAAATTCTTTCAAGTAGAGTGAGATGCAGTTCTGCCATTTTTCTACAGGGCAGTGGAGAAGCTGAGGGAGACAGCACTGGGCAGCAGCACTGCCTGAGTTAAATGTTCCTCAACGATACCTCAGTTGAGCTGCAGTGGAGATAAACAAGTAATCGCAGAGCAGCAAGATGTAGCGGGTCAGCCAGCCAACAGCAGCTGATTCTGCAGGAGGCTCCTGAGCCTCAAAAACTGTAAAAGCATCACTGTACAAAGGCACATACGCAGTCCCGCATACACTACAGGGCAGGCACTCTAAACCTGGGAAGAGACTGAACAGGATTAAGCTGAAATAAAACAAGCAAAAACCAAAGAGAACTAATTTCAATCATATAGCTACTAAAATAAATACATTTTTTGCTAAATTAATGGAAGAGTGTGAAGATGCCTCTGTTTAGGTAAGGTATCTAAAGTACAACCCAAAGATTCAAGATTTCTTTGATTCAAGGAGGTAGCAATGCTACGCTAAACAATGTGTTACCACACTTGATTAGACTACAAAAGGAAACACCTCACCTTAAGGAGGTCATTGTGCCTCCTATGTGGGACAATTGTAATCAACTTCACGATTCCTTAATCTGCTTGGTAATAAAAGGCAAAATTCTCAAACAAACAAATTATACATTTTAAAAATCAGAAGTAGAAACAGATCCTTCTGTAACACACACCAGATTAGAAACATGTGCTGCTTCTCTTCTGCTACAGATACAATTGCAAGTGGTCTACATCATAAACATGCCCTCATTTACCTGGCTACAGACCGATCCCAAGATTGGTTTAAGCGCCAAGGGGACCTTCCAGCAAGTGAGCGGCTGATCAACTAGCCCGTTAAAACCTAATTCTGACACTTGTTAAAAACCTTACTGCTCCTCTAGCATTGACAGTGCCGAGGAGCTGCAGTTTGACCACATGAGCTGTAGCATCCTCTGGAGCTCAGCCCTCATACGCTTCCAGCTGTTCACCAGGCACGCATCAGGTGGCCATAAAGAAAGATGTATTATCAATAACTACTCCACCATTTCAAGATTTTGAGCACCAAAAACATCCAGTCTGAGAAGAATTTCTCCTCTGAGAGGAAGAACTCCTTTGCAAGCAAATATGACACATCAATTAATACAAAAGAGAGGGATTATCTGAAAAACCTTTATGGGCCCCTAACCACACCCTTCTGTTTATTCTCGTCTCTCTTCATTTCCAGGACCTCCCTTGTTAGTATTAGCACACAATCAACAGTAGATCACTCTATAGGTAATGACAGCTCAAGACAGAACCTTCTGTATACTAAATTGTTCAAATTCTTCAAGCTTAGCAACTCACATCAGCTTAAAAATAAGTAAGTAACTTCCAAGAAGACATGTACCTTAAACCTGAAGCCATCCAATGCATGAGCGTGTCACTACCGCCTATTCTTTTTTTTCCCATGCAAACAGCTCTTACCCCTACATACAGTCCACGTAGTGTGTTTCTAACGTATTACCACAAGAAAAAGCAGCATACATGTAAGAAGAACTGTTGAAAGATGTCTTTATCCCCTCTCCTATCTGTCAGAGGTATCCACGCCCCTTGCTGCATTAACGGTGGATCAGTTGCTCGCAGGGTTGCACCCAAAACAAGGGCTAGACCGTGGAAAAAATCACAAATGATATTAAAGTTAACCATCACTGCTTTTTAACTTGATCGTTTAATCAATTATTTTTAGCATAAAGTATCACTGAGCATTTGGAACAAGATGATCTTTAAGATCCCTTCCAACCCAAACCATTCTATGATTTTAAAAAAGCAGCCAAGAGACCAAAATGAAAGTGTGTTTCAGGAGTTATGATTTTCTAACAGAGAGTAATGCATACAGAGTTTTACCTACTCTGAAAGACACACACAAAAATGTAAAGTAGTTATGATAAAATATATGTATAGGACACAGACAACAATACAACAAGATTTCTTATCAGGTGAAAGTTGTAAGCTTACATCATTGTTACCTGTCCCAGCAGACAAGTATGCCAAGTCATGTTTCCCAATATCCCAAATGAACGGGGGAAGAAGGCCAGGCTGCACAGCTCACACCAGGGACTGTCCCCCCCAGCCATTCCAACAGGCACCATTTGCCATATGTAGCCAAGGCCACCGTGGCAGGTAATCACCTCTAAGTGACTAATTCATGCTATACTTCCCCAAACAGTTCCAGCTAGCCTAAACTGACGCCAGCAAGGACCGGTGCCTGACCCCTCCCTGCCTCCAGCAGCTCGTTTCCACCCATACACTTCCCACTCCTCTATTACAGCATAAACAGCCCCATCAAGGTTTAGCTCTACCATGGATGTGATGAGGAAACCAGTCTGGCTTTACTAAAACAGCAAACAAAAAAAAAAACCCACCACCACACCCCCCACAAATATATCCCCTGATCAAGCTTATCAAGCTTCATTTTTAGCAAGATGCACTTCATTGTATGCTGATAAACAAACATGCCAGGAAGACAGAACAAGCATGTAAGAGGACAACTTTGGGTGGCAGTGCCACCTGAGAGCCCCTTGGTACGTCAGTCCCTTCAGGCCACCTTTATTGCCAGCAAAGAGCCACAAGCTCCGCAAGACACAGAGCAGGAGGTGGCCTCCATCTCTCCTGGAGCTGGGGATGCTGCCCAGCCAACTTCACGCTGAAACCCGGACAGAATGACTCTCCTTTCCCACTGGGTTTGTGAATGTTTGGGTAACATGTTTGGCACTATGTCAGAAAACCGAAGGGAGAAAAGGACAGAGGAAAAAACACCCTGTAAGAGAGATAAAGTAATCAACAAAGGGAAAACTAAGCAGACACATATGTAGGAATACAAGGAATGAACTAGCAGTCCTTTTAAGGATGTACTGCAAAACAAGATTTGTTACAGACTGCTCTAAATATTTTGGATTTGTTTAAGAAACACACTCTTAGTTGTTTCTTTCACACAGCTAAGAAGAATGTGCATCTACTTGGTTTTCGAGCCACCATCCCCAGCCCGGGGAGTCTGGCCCGTGATGGTGGTAGCCACCTTACTGACCTGAACCGAAAAGAGCAGAGCACACTCTCTTTGCAGCAGTTAATAAACAGGATTGAAAAAGAAAGGAAAAGGAGGAGAAATGCAGTCTACTTTTAATCTGTGGGGTACAGCTGAAGCTCTGGAGTTACACGTACAACCCCAGGATCCCCAGCAGTGCCTGGCAGCAGCACACTCCGCTAGCACCACTGTAAAACCCTCAAGTGCCACGGGAGGGGAAGCTCCAGCAAGTACTGAAGCGTTAAGCCCCAAGCAAACTCTGAACACTAGGAAGGTTTTATAGTCAGGGCCATCTTCATCCATTTGTACTACTTAAACCCAGAGCCAGCTGGAACTGGCTTCACCAGCCCCCACAGCAGTACTGCTCCACTTACACATCCGATCCCCCAAGCCCCACAGGCCACCAAACCTCCCCTACAGTCTCTTTAGTGTAGATAACCATGAGTTATACAAAAGACAGTGAAGCTTAATTTTAAATACATGTTAGCTTTTCCCCCCTGAAGAACTGAGAGTCACCTTGGACTTCACATTAACCTTTTACTAGGCCAGTACAGTAGAAAGCATCGCTGTCCTTGCAGAAGGCACTCGTAATTTCTCATCATAACTCAAACTGGCATTTGTAGCAAGTCACATTATTCAACAGCGATATTTGATGTTCTGCTTTGACTTAAATAAATTTTAACCAAGTTAATCAGTTCTAAAATCTCATCCTTTTGAGAAAGAATCATTTGACAGATACATCCACTGCTGCAAAAACCAAGCGAATAACAAAAATAACATTCAAGTACACTTACTTGCAGAGTTTGAAAGGGGGAATGCCACTACTCCTTCCGATTCGGAAAGAATACCCTCCATCAAGGAAACTACTCATGCTGAAATGCAAGAGTTGCACTCATCACATTTTGTACAGCCTAGATTTGCAAGGAATAAAAGCCTTGATGGCATATTTGTTTACTGAGGTGGGTAGAGCACTAATGGATGTCTCCAGCAAAACAAAAAAATACAAACACACACACACAGGTACTTTTGTAAATCCACACAAGATACATGTCTATCTTCATTTTTCAGCTAAGCAGAACAAACGTGGGGAAAAAAAGCAGTCCAATACATGTTTTTAAATGAAACATGACATTAAATTTAAAATCTAGTAAAAAGAAATTTGTACTAGAGTTGAGATGCAAAGAGGGGGTTCAACTAAACAGCTGTCCTAAAGTCTCAAACATTTTCTTTGGTACCTTCTGAAAGATAATATCTTCTAAGAGAAAAGAAAATAACCAGTCTGCCAAGAATTACTCCTACTCCTGCTCCTCTACTCTTTATTTTTAACTTCAGGGAAAGCTACACTTTGTTCATCCAAAAAACTTTAAACCGTATCATCTCTCCCACATAAGGCAGATTCAAAACAAATGGACCCTCCACAACTGAGTTTAAACTTGGAGGTACGTGGTCTGAAGTTACCGAATCCTAACAAACCACCACTTGTCAGCTGGACTATGGTAACAGGCGACATACCAACTCTTACTCCATCAATTTTCGCAAATTTACTTGACATTTAACATGAACTTGTCCTATTTTATAATTGTGTTTGGTAAGGATTGAGAAGAGTTCAGCTCAGCTAAAAGTTCACAAGAGCTCTGTCTGGCTAATGAACAGTAACTCACTAAGTCACAATAACCCCATTGATTTCAATGATAAGAACGTATGCTTCAGGCAAAATTGTTCAGTTGACAGTTAAATGGCTTTAAGTATGTCACACTAAGACAACAAAACAACCAGCAAAAGTGTGGCTTATTGCTTTTAAAATTACTGGTTAAACTGGTATACCTTCCCAATACAGATACGCTCTGCAGAACGTCCAGAGACAACCACAAAAGAAATCTGTGAAGCTTTCATCAATCTTCCCAAGGTTATTCCTACTACAAAGAGCATTTGAAAAAAGGTGGCATCTGTGGTATGCAAAACACAATTCTGAAATGAAGGACTGATAATTAACAGCTTTGGTTGCTAATTTTTTTCCCCTCAGTTAAAAAGTTGAGGTATACTAAGTTTTTAAGTTACAGAAAGGAATCCATGAAATCTTTCAGCAGAACACTAGCAAAAATCAGCACACAACTCCATTTGCATTCTGGCTTTCTCATCAAGATCCCTTCAAGATACCTTCAAACTATTTTAATTTTAAAAGAACCAAATCATTATTACCTTAAAAAAATTTCATGAGCACAGTTTTGAGTTTCACATGCAATTGTACAGTCACAAGCAACATTAAGTACTTGCAAAATTCACGTTCTTAAATATAAACAAAACTATTCCTGCACAGATTAAATCTGAAAGTGTGAAATATTCTAAGTAACACTGGAATAGTAAAAAAAAAAACCAAACCTTAATATTTAATACAATTGCTATCAGAATGCAAGACAGACACTCTTAGGCACAGTAACAAGCCCCAACAATTGATCTTGCGCATTCAATAACTTAAGAAACACCATACAGAACTTCAATTGCTTCATTTCAGAAGGAAAAAGCACTGCGTGTCTGCTAGCATGTAAGAAGCTGAAGGTATCAGGAAATATTGAGAGATTAACTATTCTCAAAAGGAACTGTCTCCAACTATTCACGCAACACAAAAATAAACTGGAATATTTATTAGCTCAGAGAAACCAAACCTATGACACCCGTAAGAACATTGACACCTGATCCAATATATTAAATAAAGCAGCTCCGCAAATTAGTTTCTCGATTATAACAACTATGAAGTGACTTCATGAAACATGAAGGAACAGTACAAGACATACTAGTAGTGCTAGAGTTTCAAATGAAGTGTTTTACTCTAAAAATAGTTGTGTATTTTAAGTGTTTAACCTGCTTGTATGCTAGGGCACAAGATATCTGCTTCTGGAAAGTTACAGGACAAAAGTTAACTCACAAGGTCAATAACTGAAGAAAACCCTGCTCTCACATGTCTCTGTTCTTTAACAGCATTGGGAGAATTATCCAGAATTCCCTTAGGAAAGCACTAAAATACAAAACAAAATTGGTATTTGAATTTTTTAAAGCAGTCGACTACAAAAATACTTTCAGAAAGCCTGTAAACATTTACAGCACAGTATCTGTATTAACACAACATTATTACTTTCAAGGTCAGTATTACACATGCAGTTTCTTGGAGCTACATATTTTGGTGTTATTTTTAACATCTGACAGAGCATCTTGTACTGTTGCAAGCTCTACACTGTTTACAAATACTCCCAAGCTGCAGCTGCTGATTCTACTAGCATATCTTGCCATAGAAAAAAGAAGAGTAATTTTAATTATCCCGTACTGGCATTTTCTACAGTATTATACGCATTACATTGTTCCGTAGACTGGTTTTGTAATTTTTCCACCTTTCAACGACTACACAGAAAAACAGGATTTGGTTACAAGGATATCCATTTCTACAAAAGGTCAAAATTAAGTCCAAGCATAGTTGGGAAACATGTCTAACCCTGTTCAGATTATGGATGAACCCTCTCTTAGCGGGTGCTATTTCAGGAACTTCTACATTTGGATTACTTTTTAAAATTAAAACGCAGCGATTAAAAAAAGCTGTTTCAAAATCAAACGTCAAGTTTATGTTTTAATTCTTTGTTCTCCCAAAATACCTAACCACAAGCATAACAGTATAAGGTAGCAGCAAACAACTTACCAACACAAGCATTTAGAAACAGCCAGTCAGTCTTTTTCATTCTGTTTTTAATTTGCTTTAGTTTCTTGAAGTCAACTTCAAGTTCTTCCTTACTGCCAACAGCTCCAGCCAATTCAATTCTTTGGAAGTCCATTTTCACGTCAGATTCACGTTTGGTTGTAGGTGGAGATCTTCTTTGGCTATTACCACTACTACAGCTTCCTCTCCATCGAGCTCTATCTTGCTCGTTTATGATTGAAGAAGCCTCTTCCGTGTCTGCCAGTTCTATTGCTTCGATGTTGTTGGGTCTGGGATGATCACATACAACACATTTCCTGGCCTTTGCCCAGTTTTCATATGTACAAACAGAACAAGTCCAGTGCTGAGCCCTTGTGTTTAGTTTATTTCTGTCATTGTATTCCTCACATGGATCAACAGAAAAAGGGACTGGTCTTGAACCAGAACCTGAAGACTGAGGAGACTCTGTGGGACTCCTGGTCCTGCGCTGAGACAAGCACTGAGTACACCTTATCGCTCTTGGCCAGTTCAAGTACGTGCACATGTGGCACGACCATTTATTTGCACTTTCCATACTGTAAGATGATTTAACCCTTGGTCTTGCACTAGAATCCGGACATATCAAAGGACTACTCCCTCCTTCAGTGCTCGAAGGATCCCAGTCTCTACCAATATCACTTGAACCACTTTTAAATGGATCTTCTGTGATAATTGTTCCACTAGGTCTCTGAGCACGACACATGGTACATTTGATTGCAGATGGCCAATTTTCATATGTACAATACTCACAAGCCCATTTAATTCCACGCTCTGTCATCGTGCACTTCTTGAAATGAACTGCGTCAGGCAGAAAGCTAAGTAATCAGAATACATCATTAGTACACAATGGTTGCATAGGAGCTCTGTTTCAAAAAAAAAATAAAGAGTAAATGAGATTTAACCTAGTTGATGTGTACTGCATCAAATATAAAAATCAGGCTGGGCAAACAGGCAATCTTTTTTCCTTGATACTATTAGAACATTTAGAGGGAAGAAAACCACTATGTAAAGGATAAGACTTGAGCTAACTGCATTTTAAAAGCAGAATTCAGGATTTCCTAGTGCAGAAAACTCAGTCCTGGATTTCTGGAGTTTCTCAAACTTGAACAGAGGCTTCCAAAACAAATTCAGAAAAACAGATACACACTAAGCACTGAGAATACTGGAGAAGAGACTAATATGGCTACAGAAACAAGCCGCAAATATTAAATTATCAAAATAAAACTCAATATGAATATAGCAGTACAAGAAAAGGAACACAAAGTCTAGATCCTGTGAGGTCTATTGCAAGACCTCACAGGATCTGAAAGGAAGGAGTGTTACAAGTGGGCAGCTATACAATGAATAAGCAGTTTTTACAGAAAAGTAGGTGTAGGAGTTTGCATAAAATGCATACATTTTAAAATTTTATACATGTGCTCAACCAAGACTAGGCCTTGACTGGACATCACTTGTAACAGTAGTGTTGCGAAGTTAAATACCACTTGAAAGCGAGCACAAGGTGTGTGTGTTGACAAGCTAACACAGTATTTTCATTATATAAATCCAGATTTCAGACCAATTCCAACTCACTTTTTCTCTAATGAAGAGGGGATTCTGTCTTCATGCTGGCTCAAATCTTTTCCTCAGATTGCCAAATACAAAGGATGAGACTAAGCAGATAACTATTCCTGTAAACAAAATAAAAACAGACTCATTACAGGTTTCCTACTGGACCTGAGTAACCAGAAAGTTAATTATTAAATGCCACACCTACTCTGATCCCAATTTACTTGTTTAAACTCAGTCATGACCTGCTGAGACTAACACACAGAGTGGTTAAAATAAACCAATATTTATAAAGAACCAGTCGCCACAGAAGCGATCAATCTGTTGAAGTAAAAGCACTAGATCCAAGCAAAGTAAAATCCACACCAAAACATATTTAAACACTCTTATTGGAATCTGAAACAGTATGGGGAAGGAAAAAAAAAAATCTTTGATCCCTTCCAGTTTGTATAGAGGGCATAATAGAGGGAAAGGGTGAGGCAAGTAGATAAAGGACAAACAGAAAAATATATACAGTTTATTTCCTTCTTTACCACAGAATCATTACCCAACACGTAAGACTCAATTATGTCCTATTTTTAAGCATGCAAGACTATTTAAAATACAAATTTGTCATACCGATTGACTGACAATTCTCATTCATCATATTGCAACTCTCTTGGCTAACAAAAACACCCAGAGTCTAGTGAACAAAAGCTTGGAAGGTAAGTTAGACAACAGGATTACATTCAAAACTAGACACATCAAACTAAAAGTTAGTTTATACCTAGTATGGGGAAGGAAAATGCTTTATAAGTTAAGACACTCTTCACCGAAATACCTTCACACACACCTTGCTCTACCAAGGCATAGCTAAATGTCCACTTATATTTGTCACCCTTATTCCTACTATCTCCCTTCCGTGGGCTCCAGCAGGCAGCACAGGATTTTTCCAGCAGCTCGACTCTGATCTATTCACTGTATCAGGTGGCTGCATGAATGAGGGGCTATCGCATGGCCAGGACCGAGGAGAGGGCAGGACTATCCTTTTCAGCAGCAATCCATATTTATGCTGCATGAAAGCAGATGAGCAACCAGGAACACATAAAGCTTTCTCATAAAGCCCGGGTTCTAATATTACTTGTTTGAATAGCCTGCAGAGCTCTTCACTCCCACCTTACGTTATAAAACTGTGTCAGACTAAGGAATGTGCTGAGAAGGCAGTTAGACTTCCTACTGCTTCCCCTCCACCATTCGCTCTAAGAAGTCCATGCCCATGCATAATGGGAGAAAAGGAGCAAGATCATACTAGGGTCTCCCTATCTGTAATAAAATAAGTGAAAAATACATCCATATACACAAGAATACAAAGTCAACTTGATTTTACTAAAGGTGACTTCATAAAGAAGACTTTTCAGAAACTTGGAGGAAAAACAGTTTCTATACTGTATAAACAAACTAAAGCTTTGCCAAAACCTTTGCCAAACCTTCTGTTTGAGTACACTATATGCTTAATTTATCTATTCCACTTGGTCAAGGCTTTTTTCCCCACCCCAATTCCCCAAAGAAGTTTTTTATCACGTTCTTAATAAGCTTATTGTCTCTATAAACAGTAGAGAGTTTTCTGAGATATTAACATTTCCTAGTCAGGAACTTCAGACAGTTGAACGTAGTTTTCAGAAAAGAGAAGGAAGCAGCACACCATCTGTGCACCTGCCAACTGCCACCAACAGGACCACCAAGAGCAGTTTCACTTGTGCTCGGAAGGACAACCAGAAAGCGGCTGTCCTAACACGAGCTTGAGAATAATTTCTACCTGAGCAGAAGCTGGTTATGTTTTCAATCAAAAGCTAGATAAGCTTGCAACGCGTGATGAAGCCTAAGAGGGATCTGTGACTGCAAATGTTCTCTTACCTGCCCTAGTTTGTAAAGCCTTAAACCCAGCAGTTCCCATCGCAAACAAATCCCAACCCACGTTTGGGATGGGGTGAGAAAACAAAGCATCATCTGTTTTCCTGACATTCAGACTGGGAAAGGAGATTGCTGCTCAAGTTGAGAAGCAGCTGGTTGAAAAAACTATCTAAATAAATACTGAGATACTATTTATGAAATCAAATAGCACAGTACATAACTGTGTTACAGAAAAGCTTTCGTATAGATCATGAGATTAGGTTTTTAGCTGCAATTATTCTCTGTGCCCCTTAGAAAGGCTAGATGCTTTCTGATATAATTCTTAGAAAGGCTGAGTATCTGCAGCTTTGAAAGCCTCTGAGATACAAGCTCACTACCTCCAAAGACAAGGCCTCAGGTTATTATCAAGTAAGGAATATAAAAAGGTTCAATGGAACAATGCAATTTCTCTTCGATAGCTCTGCCAACACCCACTACAGCACAGCTAGATACGGAAATTTAGCACTTTCACTTATCAAGATTTTGGTTTGGTTTTTTTTGGTTGGTTTTGGTTGTTTTTTTGTTTGGTTTTGTTTTTTTCTTCTTTTAGGTCTTGGCCTGACCCCCCAACTGCACCCCAGCCCAGGGATACCAGAACCACCTGATTTCCTGGTGATACAGGATCATCATCCAGCCACTAAGCAGTCTGAAGCTGGTTACATTTTTTCAGAATTACTTCTTTGCCACGCTGTCTTCAAGTTAACTCGTTATTTTAGATTCTTCACAGAGGAGAAGCTGAATCACGTAGTGCCTCCTCTGACAGAGGAATAGCACAGCAGTGACTGTGAGGCGCAGGTGCATGACTTAACATCCAAAAAAGCACAAGCAGACAAGAAATTAAAACCCACAAAACTCCAAGCAACTTCCAATTGATCAGTTTATACAGCATGCTAAATACCTTCTGGACAGACTAGCAGAGTAACTCAGTACATTAAAGGGGAAAATATATTAAAATCTGATAAATCAAGTAACAAAGAAAAACCAAAACATTATCAGACTTGCTAAATAGAAGTCAGACAAAAAAGGACACCTAGAACAACCACAAGTTTTTCTTTTGCTTTGTTTCAACTTTTAAGAATATTCTTCTTTTTTTAGGCGCATGGGGAAAATACAAACCAGCACACAGAAACTGGGAAGAAACAATGAAGTCCTCAAATATCATTTTTATGACAGGATATATTATATTCCCCTCAATTTAATTATTCCACTGTGTCCAGAATTATTTTTTTTTTCTTTGGCTCAAAAAAGGAACAATATGGAGCTCCATTTCATTAAACGATCAAGCTCTCCCCCGTAAACAGGCCAGATGCTGATTGAGACCATTCCACAGTACACATTTTTTGCTGGGATGGTTATGTCAGAAGCACATCTGTGCTGGCAGAAACCTTATGTAATTATACTCATCAAATCAGTGTTCCCACCTTCGCTCATTTTGCCCATGTCTACGGATTTTCGAACAAAGCTAACTGCTTCTGTACTGAAAAGGAAAAGAGCTCAACTTCAGCCTTCCGCAGACTTGCCAGGGAAAAGAGATCCACTCTGCTTCCCCCTCCATGTGGCTGCCCCTCTTAGGCTGCTCCAAAAAAGAAAAGGAGGCTGGTTTATTTATCTTTATTTTAAAACACTGAAGCAACTTTTCAGAGGAACAAAAGAAGCAGAAGCATCTTATGCTGAAAGAAAGAGAGGTCTCTAACCCAACGCAGAATCTACTAAGTCAACAGTTTGTGAGTGTAGAAGTTACACCTTTCCCACATCCAAGCACAGAAAGGAGCAGGGAGGAACAGGACCTCGAGTCACAGCACCGGATCAAAGAGCAGCACCTTCACCAACTGTATTCTTCATGTATTATGAAACATAGTGTATTTAAATGTACATCTACCAAGAAAAGGTCTCAATCCGACAGCTGTAATTGCTCACTAACACATGGAAAATGTTGCTGTGAAGTTTATATATACACATGATGGACAAACAGCTTTTTAAGAAAAATTGCCTATGATTAATCCCGCAAAACTTGACACATTTTCAGAAGTGTTCCCCCTTGTACGTCACTACCTCAAGTTCTCTTCCAATTACCCATAAAGAAAACCTACCGTACTTCTTAGAAAATTGAAGTTCATTTATACACAAATAAGCTTTCTAATTAAAGCTGTAAAAAGAAAACCTGTTAGAGTCACGCATCTGGATTATCACCTTAAATGGTTATGATAAAACATGCACTAGACTGAATTTTTTTTCTGTTTTGTTCTGTAAAACTGCAGACCATTTCTAAAAGATGCACAAGATGAATTTACATCAACTGTTCACAATAGGAAAACAAAGCAATGTTCTATTTCACTGTTTCCAAACAAATACATTTATAAATGGCTCTGCTACTGACTCCAACCACAGTATCTTTGTAAAGCTCATATAAGCCGTATCAAGGGACTCTTCAAACAAAGATTTTGCCAGTTTTTAAATACAGCCAGTAGGAAGGTCTAGAAGATAACGTAGCTGTACACAAGCTCAAATCAAAAAGGACAATTTGTTTCTTTCAAACTTCTAAGCTCTCTGAAAATCTCCTCTATGACTTCTTACACAAAAGACATCACTATTTAACTGGCTCAAATTTACTCCTGTTATCTGGGTCCAAGAATCCTTGTGAAGTATCACACTATCAATACACTTCAACAAAAGCAACTTACATTTTTAAATAACCTATTTGAAATTTACTGACAGTATTAAGAATTGATTTTTCACATGAAATTTGCCTTGACAAATTTTCTAAGGTGGAATTTCACTGACACTTTCTTCTCTTAATTTACTAAGCTTACTTACTCCACCTTCAACTGTTCACTATTCTTGCATGACTGCTTTCTCAAGAATTCAGCATAAGCCTCAACAGATCAGTATATTAAAAGTACAGAACTTGAACCTAGGTTTCTATACTTTGAAAGGAACTAACAATGACTTCCACTGTTATCTCTGCAAATTAGTTTAAAAAAAATTAAGAACATTGACCTTGTCAATGAGACAACCAAATCAGATCAGCACTGTATCTGGAAGCTTTGCAGTAAGGGCAGTAACTATGTATTATAATAAAGAACGAAAAGATTACTGCAAAGTCACAAATGAAGAAGCATTTTCCGTATTAGCCTGAATACACTGAAGTAAGGAATCAACAAGGAAGCATAGTTTGCTTTGGTTGTTAGGATAGTTCATTAAAAATGAAAGCATACTGTCCCAAAACGATCAGCAAAACAGAAAAAATAAATCTGTCATCTCAGGAAAAGAGCATTTAAATCCTTTTCTGCAAGCTGCTCTATGAGGTCAGGGTCTTTTGCTTACGAAATTTTTATTTCTTTAAAGAACACTAGACAGCTATTTGCAGTAAAGACAGTAGGAACTGGTCTCAGACTGCAGCTATCGTTGCAGAAACCCCTTTCTTCTAAAATACAGGCAGAAATCAAGAACTATGTTGGGAAACAGGCTTTTGTCAAACTATATTATCCTTTCCATCCTCAGCCCAGCAAGAGCACTGCTCTCAAAATACGCACCTTTGCTCTTCTGAGTAATAGAGCTGTTCCTTTGCTCCCAGTAACGGGCAGAACAGGAGGAATGTCTGTCTTAAGAGAGGCATCATTGAGTTAAGATTGGCACAAATCTCAGTTCTATTAAAGATCAAGTCATCGCTGTGTAAATCACAACACAACCCACAAACTGTAATATTAATGTTGCATGACAAAAGAAATATTGAAAATATTTTAGTTATAACTATTTACAGTCTAGTATGTTAAATGAGTTTTAACTTTTTTTTTTTAACCAGTTTTCATAGTCTAGGCTGCCAACAAATACTCTGTACTGCAGATTTTTAAGTACGATCTCCTTCATTATGTACAACTTTCGATCTACTCTTATAAGCAGGCAATTAGTGAAAATCCAGAAGACTTCATCTTTCACAAAGAAACATGCTGCAAGAAATGCAGTTCTCTTCACCAAAAAAATTCTGAGAAAGTAAGTATTAACTTTTGAAAACATTTCGAAGTCTGTTCGTTGGGTGAATTCTGATGGGCTTCATTACATACAATTAATAAAAAAATACTTTCATTTTCATTTATGGATTCGTATCTCATTTCAAAGCATCTTAAGTCTAGTTTATTAGGTATTTATCATATTCAGAAAAATTACGCTGTTTTTGCTTCAACTGTCTTTTCAATGTTCTATTCACGCTTCCAATCCAACTGCTATCATTTCAACTAAACCTAAAAGCCTGACTTTGCCTGAGCAAGAGAATTTATATGTAGTTTTAGTGCAAGAAGATGCCTAATTTTGCAAGCCTTCTATGAAGTAAGAAGTCAAACATTCAGGAGGTTACATACCTTAGGAGACGTCTGAAGTACAAGTATTAACAATGAACTTCACGTTAGGATTCAGACCTAACTATAAACAGACTCTTCTGCAAAAGCAGAAGACTCGTCACAGAATTAACAGATATTTGACAATACTAAACATTCACTCTTCCAGCTGTCTTTTTTATTTTTATGTTTATCCCTTGAAGCGTTTTTGTGCTCTTAACTATTACAGTTAATCCTGCTGTGTAACTTGCAAAGTACTAGTTTCCATTTTATTTGTTACTCATCTCAAATGGGTCAAACTACATACAGCTCTATTCAATTTGTGACTAAAAGCCAGGAAAAACTGCCGAAAACAACCTGTAAAAAACAGTAGCAGCAGTTCGCAGTTCATTCCTCTTTCTTATTTCAGGAGAGAATTACATTTTTCAGGGTTCTTTTTCATTCCATTTTAAACTCAATTATAAGCAAAAAAACTATTTAGATGAGATGTTACTACACATTAAGAGGGACTAAATATGACTGCTTACTTAGAAACCAATACCATTTGGGGAAATGGGAGTAAGCAGATCAACAGTTACATAATACACAGCATCTCCCACACAATACTAATCAAAAACCAAGCAAAGCGACTCGAAATAATGAGCTATGATAGAATATTTGCATAAGTACAGCCAGCGATGTTTAATGAATCTGATCATCATGAACAGTCAGCAACAGATGAATACTGACTCAAGATAGGATGTACAATATGTAATAAAACACAACAGAATTGTTAAAACTTCATTTTTAAGACATTCACATTGGACGAAGTACACAAGTTGAACAAGAGGATTCTTTATAAAAAGCAAGGTCAAACACAAAAATACAGTTTATCTGTGTTTGGACTATATGCCTAAAACATGAGACTCAGTTTTTGTTTAGAACTCGGCCATCCTCACACAAGATGAGGAAAACCAGATGTCATGCTCTGAATAAAAACACACTGTGGAGTCAGACATCAAAACTTAGAAACACTTAAACCTGTCCAACAGCCAAGGAGCATTACATTAGAATTTGTACGCTTGACATTCAGTTCTAGTAATTATCCTCTGGACCTCCTCAATACTGGCCGACCATAAATTAGATCATGGCTAGATGCACAGACATAGTCAGTGTTTGGTGGAGAAAAACCACCTGCCTCCGAATGAAACAAGGAAACACATGCTCAACATTAACTACTGTGGAGTTTCCTCCTAATTAATGGCAAGGCACTTTCAGATACAGGTAAGGACCACCTTTAGTATACGTATTTGCAATTGGGCTATATTTAAGGTGAGTGCTAGTTCAAGTAAGCCATACAAGCAACACTCCTTTTATCTAGCTCTTGTTAAGATACTGGCTAGACAGCAAAATATCAAAAAATTAAATAAATGTAAAAAAAAAAGAGAGAGAAGCAAAAATGCTATTATCACAGCACACAAAAAAACACTACTGTGTATGTTACTGCTTAACATCGCGCAAAGAACTACTATCAAATATCACAGGGAAAACATTCAAACTCCTTATAGAGAAGGAGTGATCTCAGTTCATTTTTTTTAACCTTATGATTAGTAATCTCTATTTTGCTCATGATGTATATCAAACAACTCCAAGTTAATCACTACAAGGTACTCTGGGCTGCCAGAAAGTTTAAGAGTAACACCTCTGAACCAGCAAACCTTCCACTTTTGGGGGGTGGGAATAACTTTCTGCTAGAGGCAACACTGAACAACGTTCTTTAAATAAACCATTTAAAAGCCATGAGGTGACAATTATTTTTATCCCTGCCAAGCTAAACAGTAATGGGGAGGTCAAAAAACATAAATAATCCAGCAGACCATCCCAGCCCTTCAGCAGCAAGATAAAAATTAGCTTCTCAACAAGCACATAGTAAGGGGAAGCCTCTGTAGCCAAAACGTAAACCCACAGGTCCATCCAATAGAAGGCATAAATGACAAAATGACAATCAGACACCTAATACAAAGTATTTCTGATTTACCATGATGGTGTGAACCAAAAAAAAAATAGGCCTAGCGTGAAAACAAGTCTTCTTGAAACTGCAGAAGACTTAAGACTCAGATCTATAGTTTGAAGCTGTTTCAGAGGAGCATTCAGACAGCAGAAACTAATAAATACGCCAGCTGTCTCTGCTGAATCCCTGCTTACATACTGGGAAAATGAATGGAGACAGAAGAAATACTTTCAAGCCCATTAGCCTGAAAGAAGTACAAGTCAACACTTACACAATACACTAATGCATTTACAGTCTTTACAACCACAAGAGATAGGATTCTCTCATAAATGGACCATCACCTTCACAAAGCAAATTTTCTATTTTTTGCTAGAATTATCCACATTTATGAAATTTACGACAATGATTTGTCCTACCAGATAATCAACTGACTGTGCACCATGAGCCGCACAGTTTTCAAGTGAACGGACCTACAAAAGTATGTGAAATTTCAAAGCCACTAAAAGATTATTTGATCGTAATAGTTTTAATCTACTGAAAACAACAAAGACCACTCAAGTTTATTTTTCTTTACAGAGTCACGTAAACGACGGTTCAGACAATTTCCTTTAACTCAGGAAAGCTAACTCCTGAGTATCTAGAAGACAGCGTAACACCAATGTAACTTACATGTTTCTTAAAGACTGTAAACTTTTTCCTGTTTCATTAAAAACAGCTACTCAAGACTACATCCTAAATCAAATCAAAGCCAAAGAATCACAAGGAGGATTTTTAAACCTTAACATTTGCTTGCAAAAATAACGGCAAACAACCCAGATAAAACATCACCGTGTACTGGCTTCTGACATGGTGGGAAGGAGAAGGAAAAAAAAAAACCAACAAAAAAAAGACTGCAGCCTCCTTGCTCACAAGTGGCAGTTTCAGAAAGAAGTCCTATTTACACTTACCAAAATAGACACAGGTCCATCCTTCCAGTCCCCCGGACAGCAGGTTGCACGCCTGGTATTCGTTTTGTACCTAGCTCTCATTACTTCAGGTATTTTTGGCTCAATTCTGAACTCAGCCTTAAAGACAGATGTAAATTCCGTGCCTTCTCCAGCATTTGTCTTAGAAGTCCTAACTTTTGTTCATTTAAAATGCACATGTGAATACAAGCAAAATGAACAGCAAAAAAAAAATCCACCTTACTAGAAATACAAAATAACAATGCAATAGTATGCTTGTTTTAAGAACAAGCAGAACACGTGACAACAGGATCAATTCAAATAACCAAAGGGAAAAATGACAACTTAATTGTATCTGCTGCGCAGTAAAAGATGCAAAAGATGCAAACTTGGCTGCTTTGTAGGGAAGATGTTCTACACATACCAGTGACTACCACTCTTTCCAAGGTACTATCCCTCCATATTCCTTGTAAAAAATTCTACCGTTCCTACTGCTTTCTTCAACCAGGTGTCCTATCAGCCCCCTCCTGCAGACAGTTCCTTCTTCAAACGTCACCACACTCATTCCCTGATCAACCCCCTCCACACCTCTTCTCTCTCCGGTCTCCACCAAAATGAGTTTTCTGCATAAATGGGACAGCAGTAGAGGAAAAAAAGCAGTTTTGAAAAACACCAGGTGGATACAACTCCAGTTTGACTACAGAGCTTTTGAAAACCTGCCCGTACCACAAAAGGAGGAAATACAAAATCATCCATATTATAGATGAATGTGTTCTCAGAATTGATGTTGAAGTACTACAGTTCATATTTTGAAGTATGTTAACTGTTAGATACCGAAGAGATAACAGTTCTATTATTAATCTTGTATTTCAAGAAAGTTCCAAAAGAATTAACTACATCCATACGAGAAGCGTGCTTCAGCAACTGATGCAAAAATGAACACAGTCACAAAATCAATCCAACCCTGTGCAAGTTCAAGCAATGTCAGCTGTGCAAAAACTGCTATGAAAAAGAGTTAAGTACCAAGAAAGCATCTGAATTAGAAGGCAGAAGTTTTCTTTTTAAGGTATAACAAATTCTATTAAATTGTCATTGCAAAGTTATAATTATATGTTACTTAACTGATTTCACCAAGCTATGCCATTTGACAAGTGGTAAACTCTTCATCAACTGTGTTGAAAAAAAATTCTCATTTCAACCTTGCCTCATTTCCCTCTTCACATGTAGTACTACTTAAAAAATAAAAATTAAGAACTCTGTTACAGCTAAGCCAGCCATTTTCAGCTGCCAAACTAAAGTTTAGTTCCATTTTAGAACCAGAAGCCTGTGGATCATAATTAATGCAGCTAAAATGAGGATTACTTGTTGACATAAGTTTTGAACAGCTCAAAATAACCCAGTCTTCAAATTTTGGGGGGAGGAAGGGGCAGTTTAGACTGCAGTCACAGTTTAAATGCTTTGCTGTGATTAGTAGATGGCACATCACAATAAAGAACGTATTGATCTAAAGTTCTGCACAATCTCAACGCAGTGCAAAACTGATATGGCAAAGAGAAGCTGGAAAGAGAAATATTAACACCTAAGTTAATACCACATGAAGGAGCCATTAAATCTCACATTAAAGTGCCTGACAGTACATTTGATTATTTGACTGACTGTATTAAAAATAACCTCCCATACAATCAGTAAAGTATTTTTCAAGTAGAATACACTTCTGACTTATTTTCAGATCCATCTTGCAAAGAACACCAAAGATGGATGGGATTTCCCGTCCCCAAGGAATTTACAAATCAAGTGACACACAATTCGAATGGCCATACACAAGGCTAAATTAGACTGAAAATGTTGCCTTGACCAACTTTGCGTTTTAACTACTCTCCAATTTAAGTCATGCTTCTGTGATGAATCCCATTGATGCTTTTATGCCACTCAGTGTTCCAATTAAATTAATATTTTTAATTATACTTCTGAGAAAATGATAATGGATACAACTCTACAATAACAGATTATGGCCTCATTGGTCATCCCCATCTGCCTGTCCTTACTTAACCAGCATAAGAAAAGCCAAGGTAATAAGTTCTTTTTTCTTCAAGAGAATTACACCACATAATTAGAGTTTCACAAATCCTGCAAAACACAACGCATCCAAAAGCATCATTCTCTTTCAATGCTGTGACAGACTTAAATCAGAAGTGATCTTTTGCATATGACATGCTAGACGCTGAGACACCAATTCAACTTCGCCTTCAGGACGAGGCAAATAAAAGAGTTCCAAAACACCTCCTGCTGCTTACCTGCTTCCCTCTCTCTGAGTAACCACCGACAAAGAAAAGAAAAAAAAAAAAAAAGAAACGGGCTTCACAAATCTCTTCTGCAGTCACCAAACACAAAAAAAAAGGAGAAAAGCAAAACTAAGTGCAACAAATCTCTCCTGAACTACTGTTTAAAGATTCCGCTCTCAATAGAATGAGCTTTAACACAGTATGGGTTAGAGAAATGAGCAGGTTAAGGTATTACACAGAAGACATCTCACCTTTCAATTTTTGCATCAACAAACGTATCAACGTGGTATTAAACTCACATGCCAGTTTCACCACTTATGGCACAGTAGGTAGCGGGTGAGTAGAGACTGTTCAAGCCCAGCACAAAGCCCGTCACACAACACTTGTTTACTACATCGACTCCCAAGAATTCTAGAAAAAGTTGTCGTTATTGTTATCACCGAAAGTCACCGTTGCAACAAAAAAGTTCTCAGCAGCTGTGCTGTATCTGCCAGGCAGGAGACCCACATTAATTTTCTCCCATCATTTCCCCCACCTGCTGCTCTCGGGAGAGCCGTGGGTGCTGTGGGGATGCTGTCCCAAAGAAGGGTCGACTACCGGGTGTGCCAGACACCAATGGACCGGGGGGAGGACTGGAAGGAAAGCCTGTTGTCGCCCCGAAGGAAGGGCTGCCAGACACCTCCGTGACCTCCGCAGAGAAGTTTACCTTCTCCTGGCTGGAAGCTGCCGCAGTCTGGGAGCGGGAAGGTACAGTCAGAAAGGCACTG
>VWZL01000532.1:174418-235312 GCA_013396915.1 Stercorarius parasiticus | reverse complement strand
CCCCCCCGCCTCGGCCGACCCCCCCGCAGCCGTTCCCTCAGACACACACCCCCTCGGGGCCACCTCAGCGTCGTGCCCGCTCGCCCCTGGCAGGGCCCTCCCTGGGGACCCGCCTCGGTCAGCAGCGTCGGGGAGTAATGGTGGGGCTGCGTTGGGGATGGAGACGGGACCATCCGCTTGGCTGGACATGCAGGATCGCAGGCAGCGTATCGAAATAAAGCTCCCTGTGGAAATAATTGCTCATAAACCCCCTCTTGCACATGGCCAGACAGCAGCTGTTGAAAGTACCACTTTTGTGGCAGCTGATCCTTCAAGTGTCCTGATGGGAAACGTCTCCTACCTATAATAAAGAGAAAATGGCAGTGGAGGATCTCATGCCCAGGCTGTACAGCCCCAGCCTGTGGTGGATCCCCAGTCATTCCTTCAGTTCTCCCATAGCAAAATATTTCCCTGAGCGCTGCTAAGAAATAAACCATGACGATTTCCTCCGCATGTGGGTTCTGGACATTCCTGACTCAGTGGGAAGAGTGTATGTGGGGTTGGAGTTGGGGATGTTCATAGAATCATAGAATGGTTTGGGTTGGAAGGGACCTTAAAGATCATCTCGTTCCACCACCTGCCCTGGGCAGGGACACCTCCCACTAGACCAGGTTGCTCCAAGCCCCGTCCAGCCCAGCCTTGAACACCTCCTTTAGGCAGCCATTTCCAGTGTCTCACAACCCTCACAGTAAAGAATTTCTTCCCGATATCTACTCTAAATCTCCCCTCTTCCAGTTTAAAACCGTTCCCCCTGGTCCTATGGCTCCCCTCCCTGATCCAGAGTCCCTCCCGAGCTTTCCTGGAGCCCCTTTAGAGACTGGAAGGGGCTCTAAGGTCTCCCCGGAGCCTTCTCTTCTCCAGGCTGAACTCCCCCAACTCTCTCAGCCTGTCCTCACAGCAGAGGGGCTCCAGCCCTCCCAGCATCTCCGTGGCCTCCTCTGGACCTGCTCCAACACGTCCGTGTTGACCCTGGCCTGAAGGGCTCTTCAGCCAAGTAGTGGTCGTGTGGTGCAAAGCCCGTTCCTCTTCTGGGGGGAAAAGGCCAGCAACAGCTGCTCCGCCAGCCCTTGGGTTCAGTCCTCGTGCTGCCTATGCAATCAGGTTTTTTGCTTTCTACTCCAAAATTACCAGTCTGCATCTTCTTTATGCTGCTCTTATAGGCTCACTGACAGAAAAAAGCACATTTGCCCACATCCTCGCTCTTCCCTCATGGGCCTTACATCACTTGATCCCTGGCTTCTTTTTTTCCACCTCAGTTCCTTTTTATTTCAGACTTTATCAGACATTCTATCACTTTTTATTTCTGGGGTTTCATTCCCCATTCCTGGCTGAGGCGATAGGGGGGGCTCGGTTAGCTAATGCCTCGGGCCGGGTCTTGCATTGGGAAACTCTTCCATCCCTTCTTGTTCAATCAGCATAAAAGAAAAGCACCTGATATGTTTGAGCAGTGATGCCTTGTGCTAGAGAAATGCTAGTCCTTTGTCCAGCAGACAAACAACTAGAACTGGAGTTCAGGACAAGTGAAATTTAATTACCTATGGAGACTGAAATAGAAATTTGTCTCCATTTGCAATTAAATTAGTTCCCTATAAGCATCAAAAACTATTGGGTGGGAGTGTAATGTGATTTGTCTCTCCCAAAGTTATTTACTAAATTCTCTTTCTGACTCCACTGAACAAGTTCGGCCCCAGTCTGCATTTTGGGAAAGATGCCAACAATTCCGTATATTTAGCTATAGAAAAAATGGGGACAACTGTATTTTCTTTCACACACCCACATGTAAGATCCAGATGAACTTGGATAAGTCATGTAAAAGAAATATTCCTTATCTTAAGGAATCATGCCACCTCTGTGCTTAGAAATAATTCAGGAAATGTATCTCTTGCTCATGGCATCTAGGCGAGATGATGGACGAGCTGTCATGTAAGCCAACAACAAACAGCGGGGTAAATCCTAAATGCTGCCACAACTGTACAACAATGGGAAATTTCCAGAAATAACTGTTATAGATTAGACTGCATGAAAAGATATGAAAATAAAAGGAATATGTAATTTTGGGGGAAAATAATAACTTCAAATTTTTCCAGAATATTTCCTAAACCTGTCAGAAAAGCATTTGGCAATCATGGAAACATATTTTAAACAAAATATAGTGTACTACAGAACATTGGGAGCCTGTAGTGTGCTTTCACAACACAACAAAGAGCTTTAAGGAAGCTAGACTCCTATCATTTCAAAGACTTCTGTTGCACAGGTCAGAAAAAAATATGACCAACTGAAAAAAAAAAAAGATTTTCGAAGAATTTTAGAGGCAAGTTTAGGTTTTCATATCTGCATAGTTGTTCTGCACAACAGAAGCACTTCCAAGGAATGAAAGAGGTACCTGTACAAGTAGATGAAGGAAAACGCATGTGTTAACATTGAATTTGCAAGTAGTTGCCAGAGCTGTTGGCTTCAAAAGCGAATCCTGGCCGCATCTCCGATTTACTGGACGTTTTTGATGTTGGCGACATCATTCCAAAGGCCATGGCTTTGGCTTCATCTCAAAAAACGGCTGGCATCTCCCTCCAGGTTTACCTTGCAGGAGTTTGCCATTTGTTCTAGACTTAAACAATAAAATACAATAGGAATGACCTTTCAAGTGGCTTAGAACATTGATATTTACACGTGTATTTTATCCAATAATAGCTTTCAGACTTCCAATTTGGAGAGGAATCAAAATCTACGTGACTTGATAACCCAGTTCTCCATAGATTTGGTATTTGATCATCTTTTTCTTTTCTAAATGTCAGAAAGATAATTCTATTTTTGTGAGAGGCAGCAGAAGTTGTATGCAAGTACTAATTTCCTATATTCCACCACAAATTTTAATTTCATTCCACCGGTTTAAGGACAAATTTTAACTCGCTAGTAAGGAATTTGGAACAGTCATACTCGTTTGACAGCTTAATATGTTATTTTGGGAACTTTGCATTGCGGAGCTGAATTCACTCCTGCCTGGGAGATGATGTGCCTCCACTAACTGGGTGTGCAGCTGCCCTCTGTAACTCGGAATAAACCCATAGCAAAACTGGGTGCCTTCATCCACATCTAAAAATGTAATTTGCACATATATGTCTTCCAGCTTTCTTTTTTTCCCCACTTCTCAAAACTTCATCATAATTCCCTGTTCCTCTAACGCCCGCTGCTTTTTCCCCACCTTCCTCAGCCATGGGTCTCTCCAATCTTCTTTCTTTCCTTCCAGTTCCTCTAGAACAAGAAAGAGCTGCTCAGGAAAGAACTGATAGTAAATTTTGTGAGTGCTCGCAGATTTTCTGAAATCTGAACGGCACACACAAGTTATGGAATTTTCACAGAAATATCGGTGGAACCCGGCTAAGAAACCCACCTGGTTCCTGCCCCTTCTCCCCTTCTCAGCCTAAAGCTGCACCCCCGGCACTCCGGAGGCAGGAAGCCTTTGTGCCTCCGAGGTGCCAGCCTTGCTGGCAGCCAGCGAGGCAGATGGCTGGGAAGTTCCTTTCCTTTCCTGCAACGGATTTATAAATTTAGGATGTTGTTCAGAATCACCCAGAATTGCAAATTGCTGCTCTCTCCTATTAAAGAAGAGCGCTTTGCACCACCCTGCCTTACAAGCCACCCTGGTTCTGTTGTCCTGGTACTCACTGTTAGTAAAGTAATTTTTTAGTAAATTACTAAATATACTAAATTTAGTTAGTAAAAGGTTTCTTCCTTCAGCCCTCCCTGACGTTTCTGTTCTGATTCACCCTGCTTAGAACCGAGCAAATGATACCAAAAGCTATAATTAGAAAGAAAGTGTCGAAACATTTCACAGTAGCGCATTTCTAGACGTTGCGTAGAATAGCTGGGGGACTCGGGGAAGCAAAATTGTGCTTCAGGTGAGCAAAAAGACAAATACCACATTATTTTACGCTGGCATGGAGTGTTTTTGTGCTGCAGCAGAATTGCCTCAGCCCGAATGCAAAGATTACATCTCATTAGTGATGTATCATTAGTGATGTGTAAGTGCAGATCTTGCTCTTAGGTAATTCTCTTTACCCTGGTAACTACTCGCTCCCAGGCAGAGTGCTGGCTCCCATTAGGCGATTCATCCTCGGCTTACCCAGGAGCAGAGACGTACGTGCTCATCAGGTGGTTATTTCTCACCAGCTGAACTTTGAATACTCAGAACTCCCTACTCACACCGGCTCCTCAAATCCTGCTCTTGCCGTTGCTTTATTCACTATTTTCAGGCTTTTTGTGATCAAGGAAAATTTGCAGCTTAACTGAAACACTTAGATAATGGGTGAGGAATAGAAATGCCCAATAATCCAAAGGAAGCTGAGTTTTTGAAGCTATCAAGAACGGGATATTTTAAATGGTTGACTGATTCGTTACCATCGTCTCTCTGAGTCAGCCTCAGCCTTCACACCCAGTACATCTCATACTTGTGGCTGTTTTTCCCATTTTAGTTTGAAATATAAAAATACTCAACTATAGCTAGATCTCTATTTCCCCTATCCGGATGGGGATGAAGTCAGAGAAGGGACAATGTCCTGACCGAATCTGTTCTTCCCTGCCGCGGCTGCTGGAGGTTGTTCCAGGCTGCCACCCTGAGACCTGTAAACGAGCTTCAGTTATTTGCAGCTGAGCTCTGGGCAGGGAAGGAAGGCAGGGTCATAGAATCATAGAATGGTTTGGGTTGGAAGGGACCTTAAAGACCATCTCATTCCAACCCCCTCCCTTGGACAGAGACACTTCCCACCACACCAGGTTGCTCCAAGCCCCGTCCAACCTGGCCTTGGACACCTCCAGGGATGGGGCAGCCACAGCTTCTCTGGGCAACCTGGGCCAGGGGCTCACCACCCTCACAGCAAAGAATTTCTTCCTAATATCTAATCTAAATCTCGCCTCTTTCAGTTTAAAACTGTTACCCCTCATCCTATTGCTCCACTTCCTCACAAAGAGTCCCTCCCCATCCCTCCTGTAGGCCCCCATCATGTTCTGGAAGGCCATTATAAGGTCTCCCCAGAGCCTCCTCTTCTCCAGACTTCTATTTTGTCTTTTTTACTACAAGAAAAGTGCGAGTTTATCCCACACCCTGAGCCACCCAACACATTGGCACAAGTAACAGGGAAAGAAGAGGAGAGTGGTCCTTTCTGCCTCCCTGTCTGTACCCTGGGAAGAGGGAGCCACCTTCTCCCAGAGGGCAATCAGAGGTAGGAGCAGCTTACGTTGCATGGCAAAACACTCACCCACACCTTCCTCCTCTTCTTCAGCTGCAGCGCTGCCCGTCATGGTTTGAGAAACCCACAGCAATTTATTGTCATTTAGACAATTATTCTCTCACCCGGTGACCCCTCCCCACCTGGGAAGGGGAATTGGGGAAAAAACAAGGAAACCCGAGGGCTGAAATATAAACAGATTTAATATATAAGACTAAATAATTAACATTAATAATACTAAAGAACCAGTATTGATCCTGATACCAATATAAAATAGACAAGGACTATATTCAGCCCATTCTATCACAGGAAGCCGTGCTCTCCCAGTATGGGAGACAGCCAGTGTGGGACACTGCGAGTGCTGCGGCTTTGGGAGGAAGGGAAGGGCTCAGGGCTCCGGCACCGGGGCAGGGAGTGCTCAGGATGGCAGCCATAATGGAAGAGAGAAGACTCCTCAGTCAACTTTCTAATTTCTATTGAATGTGACATTCATGGTATGAAATAATCCTGTTGGCAGCTTGGGTCAAGTGCCCGGTCTCGCTGCTCCTCATCCCTGCACCTGGCAAGGCTCGAAAACACCGAGACCTTGAAACCCGCATCCCATAGCTGGCTATAAAGTAAATATTTTCACAAATTCAGACGCTAGAATCTTCTAAAAGTGCAGTTTTCCCAAGCATTAGAAGATAAATTAGTCCTGTGTTGCTCAAACCAGGACACAGCACAGTGCTGCACAAGCACCGTGGCTCTCCGTGGGGCCAGCGATGGGCACCTCGCACCACAGAGGTGCCCAGCAGATGTGGTGGAGGTGTGTGTGATTGTTTTAGGGACAAAACAGCTAGGAAAGAGAGAGAATAAACAAATAGAGCTAGGAAAAACTAGCTCTATGTCAAATGTCTATGACAAAAGTATGTACTGTTATCTCCTCAATCACTTAGAAATGTATTTCAATAGCAAAAAGGTTAAAAGTGGAGAGCACCTGGATTGGAAGTTTCAACGTGCACCATATTTTTCTTGCTTTCTCTCTGGTTCCACAGGGAGCAGAGGAAGAGGGTAAAGAAGTAAATCCATCATGGTGGGGCTTTCCATCTGAAGGGTTTGAGCCACACAATCGGGGAATCTTAGTAACTTTCCTCAGTTGGGAAAATGCTCAGTTGGTGAAGGAGTCTGTACTGGATGGCCAACAGAAAAGCAGCACACACGGAGGAGAATGGGAAACTGGGAGGCGATGGGATGGCTGTGGTCCAGTGTGCTTGTGGTTCTGGAGCCTCCAGGAGGCTGCAGGATCTGCCTGTCCCAGATGGTGAGCACAGCGTGGCTGCTGCCGCTGCTCTAAGCATGCATCAGCAGGTTTGTCACAGCGAAAGAATGCAGGGGGGAGGACAAAGAGGAGAGGAGAGGAGAGGAGAGGAGAGGAGAGGAAAAAACAAGGGAGAGAATGAAGGGGAATGTGAAACAGCGTATTAAAAACAAAGGGAAAAGAAAAATAAAACATGAAAACACAAAGAGCTCTTTAAATTCACTCTTAAAGAAAGTCGTGAGGGAGGACAATGACAAGTAACAGTGCAACTATAAAAGGAAGCAGCAGCCTGGGTCCCTTCAGGGGAATGTAAGACATTTGTGAGGACTTGAGATGAAAATCCATGAGAAAAATGGACTAAAATCCATAAACTAATTGCTGTATAGAAATGTCAGGCCACAAGAGGAGGGATTCCTCTGTGCAACGGCCAGCATCTCTCTAATCCTCAACAATGGCACATTTAACCACTACCAAACGCCAGGACCCCCACAAAATGCTTCTACCAGCAGAAAAAGAATTGTGGGGTGAATTGTGAATTCTCTGACACCGCTAACTGAGGCTAGATAAAAATACCACCTTATACAACCCCTGGTTTTAATGCCTATGTTAGGTACCTCCCTCCTCCGAGGACAGGCCTTTGTGAGCCCCACCAGCAGCATCACCCATCCCCAAGCACCGTACAAAAGTCATAGGTGCTGAACTCAGTGGCCATAGGTTTGGCTGTGAAGCTGAGAAGCAAGAACTCATGCATTTTTCTGCTTTAGGTGAGCACACCGATTTTCCCATTCAGCAAGCCAAAGGTGGCATTAATGTGCCCCCAATCCAAGCCACAGTTTGCAGCCATTAGCGGTTGGGGAAAGGGAATTTATTCTAAAAGGCTATCCAGGAGCGCGTGAGGCAGCAGAGAAGGGACGTTCTGTGTTCAGTTTGCAGAACAGAGTACATCATGCCGAGCATAATCAGTGCCAGCTAATCAGATTATTTGATGAGCCAGAGGAAGCAAAATCTGTCTTCGAGTTGACATAATCCACCTGCTTAAGGGTTCTGTATATGTTCATTGCGTGTCTGCGAAGCCTTCCCCTTACCTGTTCATTGAGACTTAGCCTTTTTTATGAGCAAATCTAGGATTAAACATATACGGTTCACATGAAAACCAGAAAACAAAACCGGTAAGAGTGACACTTCACGGGAGCGGAGCTAACGGAGCGGTGCCGGTTGCCACACTACCGGTTTGGCAAGATAGTGAAAAAATATCAGTGACACCAGGGACAGTTTAATGCTATTAGTGGAGACCTTATAAGAATGGTAACTGATGAAGCTAAGGAACACACGAGTCTGGAATTAAAATGGGGAAAGGATAATTTTCTGGAAAGTCTTGAATTTGAACAGATTTTTATTTTAATTCAGGCCTAACCTGAGCCATAAATTCTTATTAGTTTAATACCATTGCCTTGTTTTAGAGATATGTTCTGAAAAAAAATCTGTACCTTCTCCCCGCATTTCTCATCCCACATAGGCAGCTTCAACAATGGGATAAAAAGTAGCTTTCAGTCTTATTCCTACTTTTAATCTTACAGAAAGCCATTTAGCATGATACCTCATAATGCTGTGCCTTATTTACGGATACAACCAGGGGAAAACAAATCAGAGAAACAGAAAAATAAATCATTTTCAAACCAGATTACTTTCCTGGAAGGACAGGTCTTTGATTGCTTTTATTCCTAACTTTAAAATAAAAGAATTTTGTAATTATACATTGAGCAACTATTGTTTACTTGTATCAGGCATCGCAGAAGCTGCTGTGCCTCCCCTCCTTGTATGTTATGCTGAAATGATGGGTAGAAACAGAATGAAATAATTGCACTAGAACATTGTCTAGGATCACTGTCTCCCTCCCACTGCACAAAGAAATGCTGAAGCAAAGCTGAGACATTTATCGAGCAGCAGGAGCTCATTAGCTTGTTGTCAGTACTCTCTCCCATTGATAGCTCTTACGTGGATATCTAGGAGGTAAGCAGCATTATAAATAGTCTTGTTTTAGCACACATTTCTGCTTTTATAAAAAAAAAAAGTTTGTCGTCTCTCAAATAATCCTTCCCACCCTGAGAAATACAGATTTTGTGAATGTGTTGCTTCAGTATTCCAATCACAAGTCACAACTGCAGGTGAGTTTGCCTTGCCTAAGCTCTTTCAAAAAAGTTACAGCTTCAACAGCCTCCACTTCCATAAGATAAACAGCTCTGGAACTGCCCACGTCCAGGGACAGTTTTAAATTTACAGAGCTTTAACACAAAAGGACAATTTAGAGTATATATTGGGATCGTATACAGCTGAAATTGCTTAATTATTGCAGCAAGTTAGATCTTCCGTACAGGTCAGAGTAAGGACTGAGCATTGGAGAAATCAGAAGTATTTTTAACTGAGGAGCAAACTCCTGTCTCAACAATTGATGTCATAAGCCAGCCAGGTCCATGTATAATTATTTGTCTGTACACCTCATTACTGGCCAAGCAAAACAGAAGCAGAGAGGGCGAGCCATTGACTTACATTTGCCCAATGCAATTCAGGTTAATCAATAAAACCGATTTTACAAAATTATGCAAAATGTTGAGCTCCCGCTGAAATAATTGGAAATTGGTGAAGCTGCTCGGCCTCACAAATCTCTGCTGGAGATTGAACCTTTACAAACATTGAAATCCTTGACTGGGGGGATTTACACGCTTCTCTTCTTGGCCATTGCACTGCTCTTCTTTCAATGCCAGGGTTTTCAGGTAGCCCACTTTCCCAAGACTTCCCACCACGCATCTCTCTGTCAAGTCAACTGCTACAGTCAAGGGGCCTGGGCATGCACCCAAGGCCCAGTGAGAAGGCTCAGATTTGGACCTTTGCCCACAAGCCATATTTGATCAGTATAGAAAAAATCACATTAAATTGAGTACGTTAGCAATACTCATTACACCACTGATGTAGATAGAATCCAGGCTACCCATGTCAGAAGCAGAAGGCGGCTGTTCAGATGGGTTGATTACTTGCATCAAATTGGAAGCCCATTTCTCAAATGGAGCAAAAATCTGTTTGGATTGGTGCTTTCCTACCTCTCCACGGAAGAAACAGAAATTCTGGCATTTCATTTTGGTGCTGTTTCCATTATCATGCCATCCTGGCTTTAAATTTGCCACTCTCTTATTCCGAGTATACTTCTTGCCCGGAGAGCTTAGTCTTCAAGAGGTTTCACGTTGTTCTCAGGCACTGAGTGAAGGGGTCAAGTGGAGCTGCTCTTCCCTCAGAGCACACATCTCCAAAGCTGAACTGTATTCATTTCTTGGCTGCCTTCCTCTCACATCAGAGAATATTCCAAATAAGGTCTCACTGGCCTGTTGCTCAAAATCAAAATAGCTTCATCTTATTTAAGTTTGATAACCCCTTGAGAAAACTCCCTTGGACTTTGACTTCCCTTTAGAGCTGTTGACTGCCTCGGCGTATGGTCCTCTTAGATCTTCTCGGTTAAACACTGTTAAATCACAGTTCTGTCAGCTCTCAGTATTTTAATGTTTTTCTTGGAATATTTGCTTTCTGTCCTAGACCTCCTGCCTCTAGAGTCAAGTGATTAAGTTAGACTCTGAGGTTTTATTTTCAAAGTAGATTTCTAATCCTCAAGGCAGTGAAGAAAAGCATAAAATATGGACTAAATATAACCCCAGTGCAATCTGAAGGTTCAGAAACTAGACGTGAAGAAAAAAAGGAACCACAAATATTAGTTCTTAAAACTCATTATTTAAAAATAAATTTCAGATTTTTTTTGCAAATGACAAATTGGGTTTTTCCCCAACGTTTTTGACTGCTGCTTCCACAATGCAGAAGACATTTCTTTTTGTGCCAGAGCTGGGCCAATATCCCAGGTTAGTACAGAGGAAGGAGTAGATTTGCTCTCACCAAGACATCATTCCGGCTGAGGTCCTTACATCTAGTAGCAATCACGGTCTTCCTAAAACATGCCAGGAGAAATAAGAGATATTACCGTCTATGTTCTAGGTTACATTTTGGGTAGACACACTATGTTTAGCTAATTTTCTCATATAGCAGAATACCTCCATATTCCTTTTCTTTCAGTACCATCAGTCATTGGATTTGGACTGCATGGTTGCAGGAGTCCATCCCGGAGATGACTGTGCCGTAGCTCTGGCTACAAGAATTTCTTTGTACTTGCAGGCATCATCTACAGTTATACACAGCTTTGGTGTTAAACATGTACCAGATAATGTCACGGAATCATAGAATGATTTGGTAGAAAGGGACTTCCAGAGGTTTTCTGCTTCGTCCTCTGCTCAAAGGATGGACAACTTTAAAGTCAGATCCAGCTTGAAAGTCAGGTCACGTTGCTCAGGGCCTTGTACAGTTGAGTCTGAATCCCTCCAAGGATGGAGATCCCAAACCTTCTTTGAGCCCTGTTCCAGGGTCTGTCTGACACTGAATATTTTTTTTTCTAATATGTAGTCTAAATTTGCACTAGTTGTCTCCAAAACATATACACTCTGCCTCTTTTCAGTGTTGTACACCTATATGAAGTTGATTTAGCTTTTTTCATTGAGAGATAATGGGACTAGAGATCATGAAGCCCCAGGTTTGCTGAGGCTGCATGAAATAAAAGAGATTCTAGGTTAGAAACACAAGCCATTAACTTAGAGCACCAAGAAAAGCTTTGGCTTCTTTTTCTTCTAGTCTAATACTGGAGGGGCCATGACAAAAATAATAATTTATATTTATCATACAAGTTTATAACTAGAACTGGTTAAAGGCTATTATTTGTTTTCTGCTTGAATTTTCAAAGTTCTAAAATACTTAATTCTACATAAGAAAAAATATTGAAAACTTGCCAAAAAAAAAAGAACAAAGTTATTTAAAGCAAACAAAAGAAATGGTCACAGCTTTTGTAATTTATCCAGGAACTCTGGGACTTGCCCTCTAAAGCTCTCTGTGATCTCTTAAGGTCTCCAGTGCCCAAGCCCAGGAGCCCAGCGTGGCCAGTCCAGAGATGGACTCTGAAGTGATGGGGACGCCTCGTCACAACATGGGGTTCCTCAGAGATGGACTCCGTCAGGTCCAGGCTGCCTCCTGGTCCTCCTGGCACACTGACAGGGAGTTGACTGGAGCGCTCATTAGTGTAGCTCAGAAATGTGCTGAAACTCCTCAGCTTGTGCAAAACAGTCTGGTTTCAACAAACTGCTATTTACCACAACATCTGCATTTTTTGGAAACTGTCTAGTGAGCAATATTTCCCATCTAAAAGGAAGTATTTTGCTTATCATCTAGCGGCCGCCTCTTCAAAGGCTGCTTACCCACGAGCTGTTCTGAGATGTCCTATCTTCTAGATGCAAGGAGAAAGCAACATACGCAGCTCACCGCGCTTGCAAATGTCTCCGTGCATGTCACTGCATCTAAACTAGGCTAAACAAGTTACGTCCTGGGCACACTGACCCCTCGGGGGAATACGAACAGTCTAGTTCAGACTACAGTCACATTACAAAGACCTAATTTAGTCCTGATGTTTTGAGAGACACATGCAAGCTGGTTTTTAGAAGGTCACCCCCAGCAGAGACAAGAAATTTTTTTACTATTAGTGTGGAGACCTTGAGTTTTGAAAAATGCCTTTCATCATCATCTGCATGCTATTTTTTTCCATCTAACTTACATTAAGTGGTCAGTAGAAGAGGCTGTAATTTATGCAGCACTCCAGCCAGCCGTCTCAGGGGTTATATGTAATGCAACCACCTTCACTTAAATGTTGTTTTGAAATAAAGGGTCTCAAAAACACCGTATAGTTTTAAAACCGAAAAGGCAACGGAGGCTACCTGGTATGGATGAAAAACTGAACTGCATTCGGTGGCAAATTAAAGCATTCAGCCACAAAAATGGTGACTAAGAGGAGATGAAGAAAAAAATGGTAAAAGAATGTTAAAGACAGACATTTTGATATTTAGGCACAATTTCTCCCTCTCCTTATATAGAATATTTTTTAAAGGTGAGTCCTGATCATATGCAGTTGTCCTTAAGAGTTAGTACCAAACACACAGGAAAATGATTTAGCTCTGCCAGTCACTGATTACCCTGCCTCGTGGTACCCATTTCCTTGGGTGCTCTGTTTTTCTCCATCGCCGTGACAACACTTCCCACACCAGAGGAAATGTTTAGCTCCCATCTTCCTGTGGAGTAGCAATTTCCCCATTTTCATAACTCAGGCCTTCCTCACCCGCCAGCTGCAGTATCTGCTTGAATTGTTGAGTATTTATTTTGTGGTTTGTTTTTTTGTTTTGTTTTGTTTTGTTTTTTTCCTAAGTCCTGATCAAATTAGTTTGAGGGAAAGATACCTACAGCATCTCAAAGAACAGCTGCTCTTTACAAATCAACCCCAGGAAATATTTTGCCTGTTTATAGTATGAATTGGCAGAACATAGGCTTCTGTATCCTGAAATGTTCTATCATCTCCCATTAAACAAATAGGGAACTGAACCTCCGTTCCGAGCTACAGATCACAAACGTAAGCGGGAGGAAAGTAAACATCCAGTTTAGCTTTCACCTCACTCTGTTTGCCGAGATCCGTATCGCATTATCTGGGTCTTGTTCATCTGAAGTTTCTCAGCAATATCCTTAGGAAAATAAGTGAGTACCTTGTGGGTTTTTTTTCTTTTACGGGGCATCAGTTTCTCCGCAGTGCTCACATCCCTCTTGGCTAAACTGATACATGCTAGGTGGATAAAGATCTCTATAAAAAAGGAATTATTTTCTAACCTTTGCCTGGCCGAGAGCCAAGGAAAGCTGCATGATGTTTAATCTCACATTTGCACAGCGTAGCGTGAAAAAGAAATGTACAGTAGGACTCTGAGGAGCTTGGTCAGCCACTCCTCAGCCTGCTTTTCAGTGCAAGTTACATGGAAATCTTCCCCTTCAGCTAAAAAAAAAATTTTAAAAATTATATATATATATATATGTGTGTGTGCGCGCGTGTGTGTGTTTTATTTTGGCCCAGTGACATTGGTGGTTGTGGGGTTTGAGTTCAGAGTTTTTTTTCCTACAAGATTTCTAATGGCAGCAAGGGTTCCTGAATCCTGCGTTCATCACGCTCCTGCTAGCTGCAGGCAGAGCTGTAAGGACGAGCCCTGCCATCCTGTCTCAAGCCGGTAATAAACAGTAATAACAGACTCCGAGCTGTCCTAAGAGGATATGACCAAGCCTTGTCTGGGCAATGGAGAATTCAGCCACGTCTGATGACTGGCAGCTGAGGTGATCTCAGAGCAAAGAGAAGCTGCCCACAATAAATAGCTTGTTGCCCACCCACAGATACGATTTACCCCTCCATGCAATGGTCCTGGATTCTCCGCTCCAGCATCCCTTCTCCGCTCTACTCCTTGCAGGGGCAAACCCAGCTCTCTCCTGTGCCGGACCAGGTGGTCAGAACTGGATGAATTTTATTTTACCCTAAACATGATGTAAGCTCTGTGTTCTCGCTCTGCCACAGCTTGTTTCCCACCCATAGGGATGTCCCACACCCCTGTGCAGACCACAGCCTTCGTGCAAGCGATGGACCTTCTGCAAGACTCCGCATTTTGGGGGAGCAGTGGTGCCCTCCGACCAGGCTGAACTCTCTCCCTGAGTAGCAGGGCAAGCAGCTTCCCCATTTTTGTTTAGGAAGTCACACTAATTACAAAGCTATTGTCTTCTTCATTTAAGCAGACAGAATTAATCCCAATGCTATTAAAATCTCAGCGTTTCCAGCTTTCCTCAGGAGCAGTGAGTGAAGAATGGCTATGCGTGGAGCCAGCTCACACCCATGCTGCTCTTCTGTGGTGACACTGGGCAAGTGGCAAACACTGCGCGGTCACTGTAAATTCCTATTTTGCTGGCCTCCTTACCTAGGAGCCAGGCCAGAGCAGCCTGGAACAGGATCTGTGCTCCTGCTTCCTACTGTGACAAAGAAGATGCCACAGGAGGGCACAAGGAAAGTGAGTCATTCCTGTGATCATTAATTAATTAGTGCCCTGCTGCTCCTCCAGGCAGGCCAAACAGATTACACATGGCAAAATTGACACAAACAAGTAGAAAATTCTGCTCGTAAAGGAACTTGGGAAGGCATTCAGTCCCCAACCTGCCAGAGCCCCAAACAACGATCCATTCTGCTCCCTTTTCAGGATGCTCTTAGGTGCTTGGATCAATTAGGCTTCTCCTTAACGAAGGTGGGGTTCCCAGATGAGGGGATGCTCAGAAATTACTCTCCCTCGTGAGACAAACACCTCTCTCTCCAGCCTGGACGGGTGAAGCTTTAGGGTCTGACTAAACCACAACCAGGGCCACCAGTTCCCAGCTCTGTGCTGGTGTGGGTGCTCCGCGTCTCCTGGCGAAAGGCAGACACCTCCACCCCCAGCACTGACATGAGGAATTAATGCCAATCACTTCATTGCCACCTCCAGGTTTCTGAGGTGCCAACCTCCACGTCCTGTGCCAGCAGAGAATTGGGTGAATCGGGAGGATGGCATCACCGCAATCATGGTTGGGAGCCTTCAAGTTTGCTGAGACCTCCCTGAATAGGGCAATCAGGAGCCCCGGCTCCATCTCACCTCCTTGCGCTCAGAGCGCTGTGTATCTTTAAAACTATTTGCAGGTGCACTTTGTAAGAAAGCCACTAGTAAAAGCCAAATCTCGTCTAGATTTGTGCTTTCCCTTATCTCTTAGCGTTCCTTGCCTTGGACAGCAAAAGCAGCTGCCTGCTAAAATACAGCCTTCCCTGGTGTCCCCTCTGCACCAGAGCCACCCCTGAGGAAAAAGCTCACCAGAAAAGGCAGTATTACTACAAAAAAAGGGATCTTCCAGCCCCCAGCTGCTCAGAGAAGACCAGTGTGGGGACAGTGGGCTCAGTAGGGGGGTCCGTGCTGCCCTCGCAGTCCCTCTCAGCTTCTGTCCCGCTCCCTGAAGCTGCTGGCTGAGGGGAGGCGGGGGCTGGGCACAGCAGAAGGCAGTAAGTGGGAATGATGCTCCCAAGAGCGTGGGCTGCCTGCCAAAGAGCACTGCCAGGTGCTCGCTGTTTAAATTGCTTAATATATTATATTAAACAAAGATCAATACCAGATACACGGTCTCCATCCCCATCTTAGAGCATGAGCTTGTCCAGAGCACGCAGCATCCCACCGCGGCTGCGCCAAGGCACGGACTTTGCTGCATGGACGTATCTCCTGAAGGCAGAGCTCGTTGTACTGCATCGATCCTACTCTGCCTTACCCCAACCAAAGGACTGGGGTGTTGGGAGAATGCAGATAGCTACCGCTCTTAAACTGCCCCTCTGCAAATTCTGGGTGCTGAAGTGCAAAAACAACCTCGGCAGGGAAACTACGGTAGGGTAACCCTCTGACCTCCATCTGCAAACATCTGCCTGATGATAGAAAAGACCTCAAACCTCAGAGGAGGGTGCATAGCCCCAAACTCACATTTACTGAGGCTGTGGGAGGGTAAGTCATTTTGAGACTGGTGGATAAAACTGCAAAAGAACCAAAACAGAACCAAACCTTGCTGTTAGTCCCCATAAAGGCGAAGTCCATCATGGCCCGAACTCTAATTGCTTTATTGTTGTTGAGTTACAATGGTCTGTGATAAAATCTCCAGCTCTATGGTGCATTTCCCTGGCACGGATTCAGAGCAGCAGACGCACCTCGATGCCTGAGCCATAGCAGAGCTCTCCATGGCCATCCACTGCCTCGGCATCCAGGGAGCAGCCGCCAAATCCCTGCAGCATCCCTGGAGCCCCTGCTCCAGCAGGTAGCATCCTGGTTGGCAGTAGCCACATAGCACCGAGGATGGCAAAATTTATTCATTAACAACTTTTTCTGGACCTCTGTGTTAAGGATGATGTACTGTACCTTGGTAAGTAAAGTGTATGAGGTCTCATGGCTACAACAGTTTATTAATTTGCCTCGTTAATCTAATTCCCTAGACTCTTCTGGGGAAGATTAAATGAATCATATGTAGATATGAAAAGTCAGCACAAGGGGAAGAAACATGGAGGTCTGGCACAGAAAAGTCAAAATTTGTTTAAAAATACTGGATAAGTGTTTGTGGTGACCCAGAAGCTAAAATGATGAATATTTGTTACGAGGAGGAAAATTCCCCTTTCTTCTGTATAGAGGTGGGGAACCTTGTGGAAACCCCACGTAAGACTATAAATGAGCACAATTTATAAAGATTTCTGCTCTGCGTGAAGCTGGGAACCACGGCTTGCTGAGGGGGTTTCCATGATACGTTTACGTTTGTGGACGCATGCCTCTGTGCTTCTGTTTTCTTAAGTACAGATACGGCTTTGCAAGAATTACGGCATGTGAAAAGCCAAATGCTGAAAGAAACCTTGTGGTAGGTCACTGCAACCCCTGGTAAGTCAGATGTGAGATAACCTTCTCTTGTTTGCCCCATCGGTTACACGTGTAGTCAAGGCCACAATTAATACTTCGATACTTTCTGTAGATCAACCTGGGGAAAAGATTTTCTTTCTGATTTTCAGTTAATAAAAAGTTTCCCAAGCCACATACTTTAGCAGAAATCCTCAGAAATGGGCTGGAAGCTGTCCTCTGCTGAGGAGCTTAAAGGCAGGTTCCCAAGTCCGATCTACCTGATTTTAAGGGCAGTTGAGATACTTGACTAAGAGATGGGTTTCAGGGTTTAACCCTTAACCTCGCAGAGGCCCTGGGGAGACCTGGAGCAGAGTAGGGCTTTAGGGATTCTTCCAACCAGGGGTTAACCTTTGCTTTCTGTAAATAAGCATTTCCAAAAAACTCATGCAGAATGTGCAGAGAACAAATTTATAGGGTCAGCCTCCCTATTTTCTTCTACAAAATAGTCTCTCTTTTAGCGGCTGTTATGTTTAGCTGTTTTGCATGACTGAATTTCCATTCCCCAGCAGCACGTGATGTCCCAGCTTGGAACCACAATCTGTTTGATACTTTAAAAGGATTGCTCTCCCCTAGACTTCAGCAATTTCAGATTCTAGCTTGTCAGACAACTCCCATCCCTGGGCCAAACTGCAGCTCAGTAGTTTTTCTCCCTTTGCTCTAGTAAAAAACCATTTGAACAACTCTGAAAAGCACCGTGTCCTGTGTACTTTCTCCACAGGAGACAATTAACCCAAGAGAAGGGTCAAGACTTGGACACATCTCTTCATGATCTATCTATTAATCCTTTCAACATTATTACACTTCAAAAGCCATCAGCTGTTTAGCTCACCTCATTCTTAGAAGGTTTCCACCCAACTGCCAATATCTGCCTTGTCTAAATTGAACATCCCTGTCACTTCTTACTCAGATGTCTTAGAGGGTATTGATCATGGACCATCCCAGCTTCTGCTGCAAGATATGTAGTACCTGAAAATAATTCAAAGGGACCTTTTTGAGACAGATTCTTCTTTCATTGTGAAGCCTGTGGATGGGATGAAGCATTCATCAGCCCCATATTCAAAATGAGCCCAGGGTGGCAAGGGGGACCGGTAAATTTAAAGCAGATTATCCCAGCATTAAATGGCTCAGGTCACCAACAGCAGGAACAGAGTGAGGAGGATGGAGGACAATAGAATAGAATCATTAAGGTTGGAAGAGACTTTTAAGACCATCAAATTCAACCATCAACCTAACACTGCCGAGTTACCACTAAACCATGTCCCTCAGCACTACATCTACCTGTCTTTTAAATACCTCCATGGATGGCGACTCAGCCACTTCCCCGGGCAGCCTGTTCCAATGTTTGATAACTCTTTCAGTGAAGAAATTTCCCTGTCCGTCAGCCACCTGAAGTGGGCAGCCTGTCCAGAAGCCTCCCCAGGCAAGCAGCGAGCCCAATGACCAGCAGGCAGTGGGATTTCCTTGGGAAACCAGGCTAGAAAATAACCTGGCTCTCAAATAAACTCCCTATGAACAGATGAAGGCTGTAGCTCCATGTTCTCCCATCCAGCAGCCTGAATGACTGTCAGCATCACCCGTGCCATCTGCTAGACCCATCAGCAAAGCCTTCCTACCACCCCAGCATCCTTCAGCATCTCTCCATCAGCTCTCCCGCTGAGAAACTCCTACAAATAAAACACAGGTATTTCCTGGAATATTTTTAAGGCTTATGCTCTGCAGAGATCAACTTTTTCCCTGCATGAAGCCAGCCACGCTTTAAGAGGTTGGCCATTCCGTGCAGGAGTATTTATTTCCACGCAGAACTGATGGGATCCACCATCACCTGCCTCGTGCTCAGTGTTTCCCTGCAGCTGCAGTTTGAAACGGTGCATCTACTTGATTCTCCTGTCCTTCTGGGCAGGATTTTAATATTTTTCTTCCATGTTTCTGTGCTGAAGCAGCAGTGGGCTGGATGGATGTCTGATCGGCCCAGTGAAGGGCAGGCAAGGTGCAAGGACTGTTTGGGTGGCTGCCCATGGCACTGGGGAGGCTCAGCCCATGGGGAGAGGGTCAGTGCAGGGTCTCAGAGAGGCGCTGTGCTGTGTCTATCAGACACCTGGGGACATTTAATACTGCTGAGACCCCCAAAAAGGAGCACTTGGCAGGGGAGAGGTGGGCATCGGCTGCCAAATAGTAATCCCTGACATGGCAGCAACTCAGTGATGTGTTTTAGGGTAATTTATTTCTCTCTCTGTTCTTACCCACGTAAAGGGGAGATGAGGTTCACCATCAGAGATCCCAAACTGGAGAAGTTTAATGGCTTCAGCAGAAGAATCAGCCTGAAGTTTGTGTCTACCACATACACAGCAGTGGTCAGAAACGTCATTTAATTGCATGTGCCATCGCTCACGGGGAGCCACGCATCCTGCTGCATCCATACCTCCCTCACCCAGCTCCCCATTCCCTCCTGCTGCATTAATCAGACCTTTTCCAGAGACATTTACTAGCTCTTTCCCTGTTCAAAATCCCAAAAATAATTGTCAGTAGCTATTTAAAGCCCTTCACAGCCTGGCGCACCACAGGTACAAACAAAACCCTTCTGGGTCAGCCCAGCCTGGCTGTTTATAAACAGGACACAAAAAAAGGACAGTCACATTGCCCAGATAAGCACAGAGACTCCTGCTCGTCAAGAACATCCCCGGAGGTTTGTGTGGCCAAGCCCATGGGTCACACAACTGCACTTTATTGACCTGCCGAGGTCATAGCCTGAACAGGCATCGCAGGTTTGGGTAATGCTTGGTGTCCAAGGAGGTGTTTGCAGTTTAATTACTGAAAATACTTCTTCAAACACACCTGGGGAGCAGAACAAAGGAAGAGGACGTCTATGTTTTTCTGGGGGTTGTGGGATGCTGTGGAGCTGCTGCAGGGATGCAGGAAAACACAGCGATGCTGCTCGGTGCAGCGGCTCAGCAGCGCTGGGCTTCATATCCGGAGAGGGAACGTGAAAACACGGGCATGGAAAACAAACAAGCCGTCTGAGTGAGGCACAGAGGCATCCGAGCTGTAACTCTGGCCAACGGTTTACTGCAGAGTTTAACAAACCATAAAACAGATTGCAAAAAAACCTATTTTTTGCAAATTGAAAGGGGAATTAGAAACGCGGAGAATTTCTTGCTGCAAATACTTTGCAGCGCACAAATGTCAGCAGAAAAATCTTCAAAGTGGCAGTAAGGTCATTCCTATAAATAAATCATCCTGGCTCCAAGGAGCCCTACGGAGCTTCCCGAGAAATACGCATCCTGGCAAATTGGATCTACCCTGAAAGAGAAGACAGGTAATGACCGCTCCTTTCAATGCCGCAGGAACTGAGAGTTTAAATGGGACCGACAATAGCTACTCCATTTTTTTTAATCTCTCTGATGAATAATGCAGTGCATTCAATAAGACGATGGGCAACGTGTTCCAACACACTGATATCGAATACCAGCAGCGCTCGCCGCCCCAACACTGCCTCTTCATCCAGAGGGTAGAAAGCAGAGATGGAGCCACTCAACAGGAGTGGGATTTGCACGCTCGGGGCACATTTAGCCCGGTAGGCATCTCGTGCCCACATGCAACTGCGTGACTTGGCCTGGATATTGAACTTTATGGTCATGCAAATACCTGCTATACAGCAATAAGCAGAAGAAAGTGCATTAAATTACTTCCACCCAACGTTATGGTACAGCGTGCAGGCATCAGCCCATCAAACAGGCAGTCTTTCTGCACGGCTTAAGGACCAACAAAGAGGCAGCTGCTTTGGTGGGTCCGTGTCAGAGAATTTGTCTGAAAACAAGACTAATCAGCTTTCAGAGTGGGTACCACGCAGGGGGTGATGCCCACAGAGGCACATTACATGCGTTAACGTGGGACAAATCGCCCAGGTCGACGTGGTGCGGGTTTGGCTGCCTGGCACGCTGTGCCGCTGCTGCGAGTGAAAAATCAACCGTGGGCGAAAGGAAAAAAGAATATGTGGGGAATCACCTGATGATATGTTTTAATATTTATGCATTGCAGAGCTTGCTATAAACTATTTTGCAAGCAGAAATTTAAACACTGGAGAGAGAAAGCATTAGGGCTAATGCAAGCATTGTGAGTCACGCAGGGTTTGCGTGTCTTGTGATCGACTTCCACAGCCATTACACTAAAACTACTTGCTGTTCTTCCAGAAAATAATTGGATTTGAAAAGAATAAACCATAATTATTTTTTAAAGTATTATTACTCCATCCTCATCCTACAGCTTCTGCTGACCTTCAATAGCACAGATCAGATCCACGCAACACCTTTTAACCTTAACCCACTTTAAAATATTAATGTTTATGTACTGCACAGCATTATTATCCCCTTTGTGGGGCTGGGAAAGCGTGGTAGGGAGATGGGCTGAGCTGCTGGAGCTGCAGCAAGCAGGGGGTGATGCACTAAAACCCTCCTTACCTCCGACCAAGCGCCTGTTCTTACCCATGCTGAGCAGAGAAATCAGGGTGGGGGCAACGATGTGCTGGGCAGAGCAAGCTCAGTGCTCGGCTCCGGGGGCAAATTATCCACCCCAGCGCACGGAAAGCTGACCAAATCCGTTATAAGGGAAAAAAAGCTTTTACTGCAATGTCTATCCTGTTTGGGGGGGGGGGAAGTGCATTACAATATTCTCGTGGTAAGATTATCTGTGCCACTTTTTCAGTTTACATAAAAAAAGTCTACATTGGGATGCAAATCAACCTCTGATCTTTGGGTTTTTTAAATATGTATTTTAATTCTTTTGCTTTGGGAAAGAGAAGGGATGGGGAAGGTTTCCCAGTGAGAGAACACTGCACTAAAAGAGGGAACGTGTGCTTTATGATTATTTTTCATAAAGGATGAGAATTGTCGATTAACCTGAATTTACAGCAGGAAAGGTTCACTTTGGGCTGAAAAGGCTTTTCTCTCAAAAATGGTTTAAATAGAAAATTTATGATCAATAGCCAGTTTAGATTCTATAATGAGCTCAGCTGCAAATGGGTGGTAGACACGTTCACATCCTACGGCAGCGTCAGATGGATGAAGCAACCTCCTCCTTAACTTCCCACGTCTTATGAAACGCTGTGCAATCAAGAGATGTTGCTAGTAGCAACGATGAGCGTTTCACCTGTTTGAAAGTGTCTCTCTCTCTCTCTCTCTCCTTTGCTTTAGCTGCGTCCTGGGCCCTGATCCTGCTGCACGTGGCATATCCCCAAAGGCTCCGCACTCCACAGTCTGTCCTCTCTGTTCCACCAGGCATGGAACTGGAGCCCACAGGGCTGATACAGACCTTTACAAGATGCCTGGGCTCTCCTTTTCATGTTGTGCTCATTTGGCAGCTCAGTAAAGCCAGGTCATAGAATCACAAAATGGTTTGGGTTGGAAGGGACTTTTAAAAATCATCTAGTCCAAACCCTCTGCCATGAACAGGGACATCTTCAACTAGATGAGCCCCTAACATTGGAATGGAATAGAATGGAATATTTAATTTGGAAGGGACGGCCAACGATCATCTAGTCCAACTGCAATGGGACGGTGTGGTACGGGTCAGGAAGTTAAAAATAAGGAGCTCCAAGAAGAGACTGAGTGAAGCTGCCCAAGGTCTGCATAGCTCATGGAGATCATAGTGCCCTTCTAGTTATGAAATCAGAAACGGCCAGATCATGTTCTAGAAACAAATGTAATGAGGGAGTGAATATATCTTTCATCAGACATAAGCAAAGCGACATAGGGACCTTACCTTCTCCCAGCTGTGGCCAGCAGCCGACCTTCCATCTTCCTGTCTTCAAATTGATCCCATGCCCCGGTGTTCAAAATACTCATCTACTCACCCCAGTCAGTTTCACCCAGTGAAATGTTTTGTGAACATTTTATTAAAAATGTAGAAAACAAAATGAAAACTGCAGCTGGGATTTTTAGTGAATAAATGATGTTAATAGCATTAAAAAAAATTTTAAAACTTAAGCTGTTCTATTTTTAAAAAATCCCTCCACCATTTTTACCAATGAATCTTCTCCACGAATGTGCTTCGCGCTCCTCCAGCCTCCCCCCAAGGGAAGAGAGCCAAAGCCCCGCTGCAGGCAGCAGTTGTCAAGACAGTCTCCGATTTCCATAGGGGCTGGGTCATTTAATGCTTTACAGATGGCAAACAGCACCTTGCGATTCACCGGGAGAGAAGCTGGCAGATGCTGCCACGTCACCTCACAGCCACGCTCAGCTCCATGCTCCCTCCGGAGTCAGCACCCGGCGAGGACCCAACCTGCTTCTCCTTGGGGACCTCTCCCGCCCATCCCAGCTCTCCGTCTTTGCAGTCATCCCAGTATGGATCAACTGCTCCGTTCGTCTGGCCAGACTGCGATACAGGCTGTCAGCACCAGCTCTTCCCAAACACTTTTTGGTTTTCCTCAAAGGTCTTATCTATGTATGAAAAACAGAGACCGAAGGGATGATGAATGTACTGATCTGCTCTTCCGGCATCTGCTCAAAACTTGCGCTCAACTTTATGCAACTTAGTACTTTTTTGGGTTCTCTCGCCTTCCCCTGAAAAACATTTTTTTTGGTTGTTATTCTGAATCCATTTCTGAAATGACAACTCTGAAAGACTTGAGTCAGTGCCTTTTGTAACTGTAACTAAAAAAAGAGTAGATGAAATATCTGCAGAGAAGCTTGATGGAGCAAAAAGAGCATCAGCACAATAGCAGGTGTCAGTCTGTGAAAGTATTCCTGGAAAAGGGAAAAATCAGAGAGTGTTCGTATCAGAGACCTTTTGATTATAATTCCCCCCCACAATGACTGTGCAGTTACAGCTAAGAGTTATTCAAAGGTATTAAAAATGATCATTGCCAAAAAAATAGAAGTAAAGAAAATGTAAGGTAGACCAGCAACTTGTCTCAGGTGAGGTACTGGGCCACCAGTTATCCCCCTGCGTAAGACAATCACATCATATTCATGAAATGGTGTACCTAAGGAGCATACAAATGTGGCCAGAGTTTGCCGCTGTTGGACATTTTTTTTAAAGCTTTTATATGCTTTTTTCCAGATGACGTGCAAGGGTTCTCTGTCTTTGGGCTCCTCCTTCAGACACTAAATCCCCTTTTTTTATTTGGCAATGCCCTACCGAAATGCAGTCCTCTGATTGCTGCTGGTCAGCGTGTCACGGGAAAGCTCCCCCTTTCTTTGCACAGGATTTCTTTTAAAGATGCTGTTTTAAAGGAAAAAGGCACAATTATGAACAGAAGCCGGTGGAATAAAAACAGGGTTACATATGCAGAGAATGCCCTCGAAGATCTGCTCGGTCCGTCCCTCCTGAGGCATCTGTGATGATGAACCTTCCCCGGGTGGCTCTTCAAGTTTGGGAGCACTTCAGAGGAATGGTTCATGAGGACCAGGTCGCATGGGGTTTTCCCAGGGGTAAGCAAAGCCCAGCTGGCCCAGAGGGGTGAGCAGAGCCCATTTTTGGCTGCTTCCCCGCACTGGAATTGAGTCATTGGTGGAGAAAATTAGAAAAGAACCAGCTGCATCCTGCTCTCTTGCCTGGCTCGCAAGATGTGGCTAACTTAATTTTGCCCAGCCATGCTCGGAGCTGCAGGTCAGCTTCCCAGGTCCAGATCTGCGCCTTCGCCCCCAGCCCACACCGGCGTAACCCATCGCTGCCATGTGGGAGATGGGGCTTCCCAGCAGACTCCAAAGGGCGCTACTGCATCTCTGCGTCCCACACAAGGACCTAAACCTGCAAACATAAGAGGCTGCACGGTCTGTGTTGCTCTGAAAAACTGAAAAGTTTATCTTTTTTTGCCCATTGGATAGGCTTCAAGGCCTCCAAGTGAAGCCATTTTGCTTCTCCCCAGCTCTTTTATGAGTTTTCCAGCCAACACAGTCCCAAGCTGTGATCCAGGCAGCGGAAAAGAAACCTGAGCACAGATCAAAACCAAAAACCAACCAAACAAAAACAACAAACAAAAAATTCCCCCCGCCCCCCACAACTGTAGCCATTTTAGGCTTTCTAGTAAATGAAGACAAATAAGTATAAAGAGGATGAATACAAACCCTTATGGAGAGAAGCTCTTTAACAGATGGGTGAAATCTCTCTGAGGTACCTTTGCTTCCCCAGACAGCTTCAAGTGAACACCCTCACTGTCCGATGGGTCCAGTGAAGTGGTCTCCAACACAGTCTCTTCTATTGCCTCCAAACCCATAAATGACTTTCTCCTGAATGCTCCCAGTCCATCACCGATAATCCTGAAACCTGCCGGAAACTTTGGGCAAATTATCAAACAGCAGAACAAACCCGTCATCTCTTGCTTTGCAGCTGGCAAATGCAACTTCAAAACAGTATTCATGAAGAAAATCGATTTTTCAGCATTTCTGTTCTCAGCTAGAGCTAAAAGCTGGCACTTCGGACCCGAGCAGAGAATTTTAACACTTGAGTCTTTCACTCACATCACATTAAAATTGCAACACCCTGCAGCCACAGTGTATGCTGTAACCTGTTCTGGAGATAGATAAAAACCTAAACGATATTCTCAGAGATCAGTTCCATCTACAAAAGTTATCCATCAAAGTAATTACATGGACCCAAAGTCCTATAAACTCATTGCATCATCGGCTGGTGACATACAAAATTCCACCTCCTTGCTAGAAACCAGCTTGAAAGCAGTTTGGCAGCTCTGAGCCCCCTCTAGATCACTCCTTAGTCCAAAAAAACCCCAAAGTTAAAATAAATCAACTTTCCTCTCATGGATTCATGAGGGTCATCCAACTTGGTGGATTTAAAACTTCACCAAAAAGCAGTTTGAGAGTTGCCAGTGAGTCCTGAGTTGGCTTTAAAGCTTATTTGCTCCCACAATCTCATACCCCAGAGCCCTGTTGATACCATCAGAGTGATCCATAAATAGAAATAAATGACAAATCCTCAAGCTCAGAAATTCAGAAACAAAATTTGTGGCAGTACTTTCAATGGGATGCTGTGGGAAAAAAAAAAAAAAGTACAGTCCCATCCGTTTGGAGAAAATTCAGGTTTTGAATCACACAATGGTAGGGTTGGAAGGGACCTCTGGAGATCATCCAGTCCAACCCCCTGCCAGAGCAGGGTCACCCAGAGCAGGTGGCACAGGAACGCGTTCAGGTGCGTTTGGAATGTCTCCAGAGATGAAGACTCCACCACCTCTCTGGGCAGCTTGTCCCAGGGCTCTGCCACCCTCAGAGTAAAGAAGTTCCTCCTCATGTTTAGGTGGAACTTCCTATGCTCAAGTTTGTGCCCATTACCTCTTGTCCTGTCTCCGGGCACCACTGAAAAGAGCCTGGCCCCATCCTCCTGACACCCACTCTTGAAGTATTTATAAGCTTTGGTTAGATCCCCCCTCAGTCGTCTTTTTTCCAGACTGAAGAAACCCAAATCCCTCAGCCTTTCTTCATAAGAGAGGTGCTCCAGACCCCTAATCATCTTTGTAGCCCTTTGCTGCACTCTTTCCAGCAGTTCCGTGTCCTTCTTGAACCAGGGAGCCCAGAACTGGACACAGGACTCCAGGTGTGGCCTCACCAAGGCAGAGTAGAGGGGGAGGATGACCTCCCTCAACCTGCTGGCCACACTCTTCTTGATGCACCCCAAAATGCCATTGGCCTTCTTGGCCACGAAGGCACATTGCTGGCTCATGGTCATCCTGTTGTCCACCAGGACTCCCAGGTCTCTCTCCACAGAGCTGCTCTCCAGCAGGTCAGCCCCCAACCTGTCCTGGTGCGGGGGGTTATTCCTCCCCAGGTGCAGGACCCTACACTTGGCCTTATTGAACTTCATAAGGTTCCTCTCTGCCCAACTCTCCAGCCTGTCCAGGTCTCTCTGTATGGTGGCACAGCCTTCCGGTGTGTCAGCCACCCCCTGCAGCTTTGTGTCATTGGCAAACTTGCTGAGGGTGCACTCTGTCCCCTCATCCAGGTCATTGATGAATATATTGAAGAGGACTGGACCCAGTACTGACCCCTGGGGAACACCACTTGTCACTGACCTCCAACTAGACTCTGCGCCCCTGAATGCATTGGTTGACTGGATTATGGTGGTTACCAAACCCAACTGGAGCCTGCAGCTGAAAGGCATGACCAGGGTAGGCTGCTCTTTATGAATTAACTCACTTTCTCTCTCAAAAACGTGCTGGCAGCCAACATCCACTGCCCTGCAAGATTTCTTCCTGCTCCTTGAGCACGTCGGTCTGCTGTCGTAGCGGAGGTTGGCACAGGCTTTGTTTTGGAAAAAGAGATCTTCCTTGAACATCTACCAGCAGACAGGAGTTGTGAGACAGATCAGTGCTGGGGTCACCTGAGGCGAGGAGGGCCTGATCCCAAGCCCACATTCAAAGCGTGCGAGCTATTTGCAGCCTCCTGCCATTGATCTCCAAATATAGGCCCCAATTCTATAAGACTCTCCGGCACATGCCTCCCCTCAAGTACACAAACTGTCCCATTGCAGCGCACGGGGCGAGGTGAAGCTCGTGATTCAGTGTTGGACCGGAGATGCCAGCCCTGCTGCTGCTCTCCTTTTGGCCAGGAAAATCCCTCAGAAGAGGGATGGAGCTGACCTGGGATTTTTTGCAAGCATCCCTGGCTCAGGCAGCCTGAATGGGAGCATAAAGCTCCGCTTGCTGCAGTTTTCCAGGTGGGAAGGTCACATTTGCCAGTGGGATTATTTTCCTCCCATCCCGGACATACGCACTGTTCAATTTGCTTCGGAAGCACATACCAGCCCAACGAGGAACTAGGATAGCACAGCTGATGCTGGGAAGGCAAAACTAAATACAGCCCCATCAGTAAAAATACACAGTAGGGATGGCCTGAGGCCACCTCTCGGACTCAGAAGTGGAGAGCTTCCTTATTTTTAGAGCATTTTACACAGATGGGACCCTGGCTAGGAGAGAGGGGCTGGTGGAGGAGCCGGGCTCCATCACAGCAGCAGCGCCGACCCCTGCCTCGCTGATTTAACAGATGAGCGTGTCGTGAGACACATTTCTTACTTTATACCCCAACTACCTCTTCCCCTTCTCCAGGGGCATTTCCTCAGGGATGAGGCTGAGTCAGTGCCAGGACGGCCCTGGAAAACCAGGGGCCATCCTGGCAGAAGTGCCTGAGGGCCTCCAAATGCCCTCTAAGAGCTCTTTCAGGGGCCAACAAAGTATGAGCACATTTTTAAAAATCTATTTAATGAAGGCGAGTACTGCTGTGTGCACTTGAAAAGGATTTTTTAAAAAAAAATCACCTTCTGTCAAACGCACTGATCGCCCATCATCAGGAGCTGGCCATTTGGAGAACAGGTTTCTTGGAAAAAGCAGGGTCTGCTCTACTTCCATACAGCTGCTCTCACAAATCCTGCAGAAGGAATTTTAAAGGAAATGATCTTTTTTCTTTTCTTTTTTTTTTTTTTCTTTTTTCCCCCCCTCTCTTAAATGACTGAGTTCTGGTGTTTTAGGATGACTCCATGCCATCAGGAACATCCTATTCCCTCCTGAGGTATTTTGACAATCCTACTTAAGTCTCCTGCTTCAGAAAAAGGAAGACACCGATATTTGCAAAGCATTAAAGCATTGTAGAAACAAAACAAAATAAAAAAAACACCCCAAAACCACAAACCAACCTAACTCAGGATCCTCACGGCATCCCCGTAAGCAGGTCAGAGCTGTTAGCAGATAAACAGGAAAAAAAAAAAAAAAAAGAGATTTGGCNGGCCATGGCCTTAGACTGCTGGGGGTGAGGTGGAAATGCCAACTCCCGGCTGTGATTCCTGCGCTTGCAGAAAAAGCAGCAGAGAGCAGAGCACACGCTGGGCTGGAGCCCGGCTTTGGTCTGCTCCATGATTGATCTCATCTGGAAAACACGCACAGGGCTGTCCTGCAAGGAGAAACGTGCCTAGAAATACCCAGCCATCACGCAGGAGAGAGCAAGGCATCTTTTAAACCAACAGCAGAGCACTTGCGCTGCTGCTCGCCCGCTTGTGACGGGGCTCAGGCACCCAGGGCCGGGCAGACAAGAGCGTGGGCAGAGGATGGTGTCATGGTAACAACGGTGGGATGCTCCCTCAGTGCTCGGCCTCCCCATGCCACCACGGGGAATCACCGTTTCGTGGCCTCGCTCCCCAAACCTGCCTCTTGCTGTTGTGGCAGGAATATAAGATTGTGGCGAGGCTGCATGTGGCCAGGAGAGACCCGGACGGGATGACCATGCTTGGAAGCAGGAGGTGAGACACGATTAGCAGGACAATGTGCACAGGAGATGCTAATCCCACCGTAATGAGCCTTGCAGCGCAGCCAGGGCGCTGCTCCTGCCCAGCACTTGCAGCATGGCCAAAGGACAGGGTTGATGGCCAAGTCCTCGGCAGACCTGGTGCGAACCCTCTACAGGGATGGAGGTAGAAGGCTGAATTGCTGTGGTCAACACTGGAAAAGGGGACACTTTTTGCCTTTGAGCCTCTTACGCTGAACATCACACATGCATTGGGGTTAAGTGCTCGGGAAGAAGTAGCCTGATGCACTGCTGCTGCAAGCAGTGCTGCCTCCCCGCCTCGTGGCGTGGGACCGGTGAGGTTATTGATGGGTCTTTTTGTGCAGAAAACTGGCTTGAGAACATCTTTTGGTGGTCTCAGCCAGCCCCGTGGTGGGAGAAGGCTCCAAAAGCCTCCGTCACCAGGAAGGCATCCCACTGCACCCCCTTGGGCACCTCCCTGGCACCTCCCAGGATTAGGAAGCAATTAGCTAAAACCGAAGTTGGAGACACACCGGACAAGGATGCTGGATTCTCAGAGCTCGGCTCAGGGCACAGGACCAGGGCTCCCATGTTAAAGAGGAAACCTCTGTCTATCCAGCTCCTGCACACCGGGTGGATGTTGGCACCGTGAGGTTCTTGCCCAACAGGTCCCCACTGTCACCTGTGCTGAAAGCAGGAGAAAATCTGCATATACATCCTGGTGCTGGTCGGCTCAGCCTTGAGGAGCAGCAGGGCTGAGGAGCGAAGGTCACTCTGGGGAGATCTGGGGGGCTCCATTATTACTCATGGAGCAGCATCTGCCTCCTGCACAAATAGCAGGCACCCTCCCATTCTCTGTGACACAAAATAAAATTAAAAAAAAATTAAAAATCAAGTTTTGGAGCAGATACAAGTCAGACTATGTGAGGCTAGAAAACATGGCATGTGTGACAGTTTTCAGAAGAAAACTAAAAGGAAAGCCCTTCTTACTGCCACCATAATCGCAGGCTGTTGCCATCAGATGGCAGGCGTCTCAGTTCATGAGCGAGTTGCTACGGCACCAGCATCCTCCTGAGCTCCTGCTTGGCCCACCTGGGTGGGAGCATCTTTGTATCCCTGAAGGCTCGGCTGCCGCTCCAACAGCCGCTTCATAAAAGTGCCTCTATCTGCAAATAAAGCACAGTGTCCATGCTGTGAAAGCTGTCTGGTAGAGGTGCACCTCATAGAAGAAAAACCACCGCTTTGCGAGCAGGCCTCCCTCTCTGGATTCCACACAATGTATTTCTTTCCATCTGGAAATGCTATTGGGTTTTGCTACCCCAAAATTTAAAATGAAATTGTGAAAGCATTTTAAATGAAAAGGGAATGAAAACGCACGGTTTTGCAGATTCAAAACACTCCTTTTTCTAAAAGAGAACCAAGGTATCAATGAGTCCGAAAAGACTCACTCGCTCTGTCAAACAAATAAGGAATAAAGCGTAAGAGGAAGTAAAAATAAACAAACAGGCTTGAATTTAACTTGGCATTACTAAAGCTTTAGAAAGGATTAGGTTAAGCTTGAAAAACACATAAAATCTTCCCCATTTCCATGGCCTCACATTACAACCAAGAGCTGCCCTCATTCTTACTGCTGCCACCCCATTACAAACTGCAAGAGGGGAGATTTAGATCAGATATTGGGAAGAAATTCTTTCCTGTGAGGGTGGTGAGCCCCTGGCCCAGGTTGCCCAGAGAAGCTGTGGCTGCCCCATCCCTGGAGGGGTTCAAGGCCAGGTTGGACGGGGCTTGGAGCAACCTGGGCTGGTGGGAGGTGTCCCTGCCCAGGGCAGGGGGATGGAACGAGATGGTCTTTAAGGTCCCTTCCAACCCAAACCGTTCTATGATTCTATGATGACAGTTCGCATTATCATTGAAAATGAAACCTAACACTTATTATATGCATTACAATAGAGACGCCCAATTCAAAGTCTCATAAAGACAGACAGATTTTAAGCTCTTCAAAGCAAGGACCAGGCAAACAGAGCAGGGGTGAAGGGAGAGCAGAGAAAGCCTCTTGCACATAGAGCGGGGCAGGGGCGGAGGGAGGAACAACGCTTGTCCTGCAGATATTCAGCAGCTCCTCCCTCTAACTTTGTAGTGTCCTCAAATCAAATCCAACCACGAAATGGTAAAATAAAATCAAAACAGTTGTACTTAATGACAAAGACATGAACAATAAAACAGAGCAAATAACATTCGAGCCCTGTAGAGAAGCCACGTCCAATGAAATCATGGTTATGAGGTTATGAGAAATACTGACCCATTTCTCTTGCTGAGAAGGGACTTCTCAGATGCGATTCCCAAGAGCAAAGGATGAACCAAGCTACGGTGGAGTTTCTACGACAACCAGACAAAGGGAACCACTTGGCTTTCCATGCGATGCTGGGTTTACAAACCTGGATTTCTGATGATACAGGCGACAACCTGCACCAGCTGAAGCTGAAGATCAAAGCAATCCTACTGCTCTGCCTCCTCCGCCGTGGTTGCTCCGGTGTTACAAAGGGACCTTCTGCAGGATTGGGTCTGGCACTGGGAGCTCCCGGTGTCTGCAAATCATTGATTTGAAGGGGGCAAGCCCGTCGAAAACCTGGGGGCTAATTCAACACCATGTGTTTCTCAAATGACCCTTCTTCACAACGCTGAAGGCCGAGGCCATTTTTTAAACTTATGAGAATCAATTCCTCGGGAGGTTCCTCGGGAACGTCAGCACAGAAGTAATGACCAAGATAAGCCCTGTCCCCTGTCCCCATCGATTGTATGCGGAGCATCTACACGCGCTGTAGAAATGATCTCTTGCTGCTCGACTTTTTTTTTTTTTAGTGGTTCACCTGCTTTGAATCACAAGCGCTTTGATAAATGAACTGAGAAGTTCCCTGGCTCCTCCGCTGCATGGGTAAGTAGCTCGGTATGAACTACTAAAATTACGGAGTGATTTTTCACAGCAAAGCTCACTGAATCACTGCTGAAGCGTCTATGCCTTTTCCTGCACCCGCTCATTTATTCTTGCAGGCTTACTAACTCTCCACCACTGAGGCAGGCGTACATCCTAGGAGATGGGCTCAACAGGCAGAGTTTGAATTTGGGTATAAAAGCTTGATTTAAGGATTTTAGTCCAAAATCATCAGCTCAGCAGGATGCAAGCAAACATTTCCCTCCTAGCAACCTGTGGGAGAAGGGTTAACAATGGGGATAGCCGTGCTAGGCTTCATGCATCCGTCATAACATGCCCATTTTTCTTTCCTAGGGAAAGGCACCGTGGTTGGCCTTGTGGGGTGAAGATCCCTTAAACGTACTAAAGCCAACAACTCATTTGGACAATTAGCAACCACATGTAAATGGCAGAGTGAGAGCCACCCCCCTCCTCAGCCACCTTCACCAAGCAACCAAGGGACCAGGAACTGGAGTCGGTGACAAACCTGCTCCTAAAATAACAGCCTTAGTCCTGCCAAAGTGTCTGGATTAGGCATTTATGAGGATAACCAGCACATCCCTCGTCCCACTCTACCGGTGCTTCTGCAACAGGATGAGGTGTGTGAGGGCTGCGCAGGTCCAGGAGGAGGGAAGCCCACGCGAGCTCGGTCCCCCAGTCCCTCTGGTCTCCTCGTTTTCTGTTCAGGGATTTATTGCATGGCACTCTGAAGTTTGAATCATGGAATACCAGGTTGGAAGGGACCTCGAGGATCATCTGGTCCAACATTTCTTAGCAAAAGCACAGTCTAAACAAGATGCCCAGCACTTTTTCCAGCTGAATCTTAAGAGTGTCCAATGTTGGGGAATCCACCACTTCCCTGGGGAGATTATTCCAAGGGCTGATTGTTCTTATTGTGAAATATTTTCCTCTTGTGTCCAATCGGAATCTCACCAGGAGTAACTTGTACCCATTACCCCTCATCTTTTCCATGTGATCCTCGTAAAAAGGGAGCCTCCGTCTCCTTTGTTGCCATCTTTTGAGGCAGGACCTAGGATTAAAAAAGCCAGAGGTCTTCCTTGCTGCAGAGAGTTGGAGTGGTATTCTCCATCCTTTCTTTAAATCCTGATAATCCTGCATAGGGGACATAGTTCCCATTTTGCAGCTGTGACACTGTATTGGTGCAACTCTCTTCTACGTCTACACCGTGGTCTTCGTTAAAATAACTCCCCATGGTTTCCCTGGGCTCCTTGCATTACCCAGCCATCCTTGGCAGCAGGGATATTGCGTTTCTCATGCTTTCTGAGAGTGTACGAGGTCCATCACGGGTGCAATGTGAAACTGAGCATTTCCAATATTAGAGGAAAATGAGCAACCTGCACAAGCGACGCTTACGGAAACAAAAGCCTGAGAAGTCCAGTCTTATAAAGAAAAACAAGGAAAATTTCTTAAATTCAGGCAACACTTATAGTCCTTACCCAAAGGAGAGGTACAGGCGGTTAAGTTGGGAGACATGGGCAGGTTCATCACCATCCTGCTGCGTAGGACAAGAGACAACCACCACCTCCGGCACCGCAGCAATAATGCAGCTTCTCCACCATGGGCGGATGTCAAAACTTTCTCTGAATTCTCATATGGCATTTGAGACCCTTCGGCAGAAGGGCAGTATTGGAAACGATGTCCCCAGCGCGTTAGGGAGTACAATGTAAGAGACAGACTAAGGAGAGACCGTGGGAGGACTCACCCCGCGTTCAATTAGCAGCTCGGGAATCAAAACTCCCACCTTCAGCTCCGCGGCTAATGCAAACCGGTACTCGTCGAAAGCTCATCTTTCCGTTCTTTCAAGTGTTCAGGGTATATTAAATTTAACATCACTACGTTAAGAGTTATTATTAGCAAGCGCCAGCTAGTTTAACATACTCAAAGTCAGCAAAGCATTAATCTTTCTGCACACCAAAGCCTTGTGTTATTTCTCCGGCGTGACAGCCAGCAAACGAACGGTCCAGATCCGCAAGGGCGCAGAGAAACGGAGGGGTGAGAGGTTTGATTGCCAGCTGGAATCTGGTCCAAAAGAAAAGCTTATCATGTCAGTTTACTGCTGGTCAAAGCTGGGGGGGTCATGGTCCTGCTCACGCTCCCCTTTCTGGATGCTCAACAAGCAGTTGGGCTGGGGTTCCCATCTCACATTCCCACTTCTCTGAGGTCTCCCCCAGACTGGGCTGCCTTCTCCCTAACTGCGCATCTCCCACAGGGTTCCTAGATGACTCTTGACACTTCTGGGTTTCCAAACAAGGATCACAGCAAAACCTTAACAGTGTTCAGTAAATCAGTGTACACAATTTATTTATCCCCTTCTCTATCTTCACCGACTCCTGCGAAATTTTTGGGTCCAACTGGTGCTCTAAGCTCCTTTCTCCTCCCCGCCTGCATAGTCTCACCTTTGCGCTTTGGCAGGCTCTTCAAACTGGTAGTGAGGGGGGGGGGGGAAATTATTATTTCCTAATCTAGCGCCTTCCAGCCTACTCTAGACAGATCTCCCTGGTAGGTGAGGAAAGATCTCAAAGTTATCCACTGCTTGCTTAATCCACAGCGTGCTTAGGGAAATACGTTTGGGTCGGAAGCTTTCTGTCAAAAATAGTCAGTTAGATCATCAAAATTGAATAACTTTACATTCTGTGCAGGAATTCTTGCCTTTCAGCTGAGCAGCTATATAAGCATCCAAGGGCCACGACAACCACATGAGCAGGTTCACGGCAACTCTGGTTGCTCGGAGACTCCAGGACACAGACACCGGTAATAACTAACCTGCCAAAATCCTACGGTAAATGAGAAAATGGTGCTCACGGAAGACAAATCCACAACAGATACCCGTTTCCTAATTCGTGGGCAGCTCCAAGACAAAGCTGCGCTTGGGAAGTTACCTGCGGTCATACCTCGAGGTGTCACCGCTGGAAGACGCTGGTTTTGCCTTTCCGAGGTAGTAGAGCAGAGTCTGAGAAGAGTCACTCTGTGTTGGTTTGCTCAGCACCGGGAGATATTCCCCAGCTGCCCGGGGGCAACACCAACACCATCAGTCCCGATGCTTTCACCAGCCATTTATACGGATTGTAACGAAATAAAAGTCCTAAAAAACCCAAAGCCAACTATAGCTAACACCAAACATCAGAGTTATCCTCAGCTCTGACAGATTTGTGAAGCAATTGCTTCAGAGATAAATGTACGTTTTCTCTAAGGAAGGGTTTGTGCTTCACAATAATGGAGTACGAGGTGTCCAGACAACCTGACAGTGCCTCACCACCCGTCGGAGGGGTAAATTCAAAGCTCTCTATAGGCTTATTTCAGCCAAAAACTAGCTGAATAGCCAGCAGTGCCTTGGGTGCCACCTTTCAACCAGGAACTCTTGCTGCTCAGGCTAGAAAGTTACAGCTACGGCATTTGAGCGATATAATTCTGCCTAATTAACTTTTTCCATGAGTCTTGAATAAGGCTCCATTTATGACTAAAATCAGCTATTCCTTACGCGTACTACAGACCACCAATGATCCCTGCTCACAGCTTTCAGACGGCAGCTAGAGCAGCCTCTTGCTCTTGAAAATGTGTTAGAAATCACAAACTGGCCCAAAAAATTTGCTGGAACAATCCCCATAGCAGAAATAGGCCTTCTAATGGGAAAAGCCTTAGCAGGATTATTTTCCCTCCTTTGGAAAAAAAAAAAACAACATTTGCCCAAAGAAAAATGCTGAGCAGGAAAATAACTCTGGTATAAGTTTAAAAAAAAAAAAATATTGCTTATAATGGAAGAATTTCAAAACACCTGTTTATTCTATTACTGGCTTGCCTCTTGAGGATTTTCAGATTTTTCCTTCCTAACACCTTCTCCAATAAAGTCAGAGGGAATAGGTATCTGGTACACAAAGCCATACGAGGGAAACGACCAACTATTCTCTTCGGCATCCCGGGAATACCCAGAGCCGTCCAGCACGCCTCGTGCACCGCGGGGCCTCAGGAGAGCCGGAGACCAAAAAAAAAACCCACAAAAAGACACAAAACCCCACAGCAACTTGTGAGTGCCGCAAAAGCAGCAGCTTTCCCGACCTCGGTGGCCTTCAGCTCCTCCTGCAGAGCTCGGCGGGCATCCTTTCCCTAATAAACCTGGAAAAGGCAATGAGGTATTTTCTTTTTCATAGAATCATAGATTGTGTTGGGTTGGAAGGGACCTCTAAAGGCCGTCTAGTCCACCCCCCCTGCAGTAAGCAGGGACATCTTCAACTAGATCAGGTTGCTCAGAGCCTCATCCAGCCTGGCCTTGAATGTCTCCAGGGATGGGGCCTCCACCACCTCTCTGGGCAACCTGGGCCAGGGTCTCCCCACCCTCAGTGTAAAGAACTTCTTCCTAATGTCTCATCTAAACCTCCCCTGCTCTAGTTTAAAACCATTGCCCCATGTCCCATTGCTACATGCCCTTGCAAACAGCCCCTCCCCAGCTTTCCTGTAGGCCCCCTTCAGGGAGTGGAAGGGGCTCTAAGGTCTCCTCGGAGCCTTCTCTTCTCCAGGCTGAACACCACCTAGGGAGAAGACAAGGAGCTGGAAGTTAAGGGGAAAAACCAACCTTCCTGGATTTCCACTGGTACACAGCTACTGCAGGATTTAATCCTAACCCACCTGCGTCCAGTTGTAGGCATCAAGGGATGCTGATGCAGTTGAGATCCCAGTCCCCTCTTCCATGAAACTGTTCCACTGCTTTAACATCCATTGTCACGTGCAGGACTTGCCCTGCGAAGCCGAACCTGCCAAGTCTCTTAAAACACGGAGAAGGTTGAGCCCCTAACGCTCGCTTTCCCGAGGCTGAAGCAGCCGGAGCTGCTGCTCCCTTCCCTCTGCCTCACCAGCCTGCGGAGCGCAGGGTTTGCTCCCTCTGGCAGCCTGTCGGGAGCAGCAGGTTTACCCCCGCCGATCTGCCTCCAAGGTATTTTTCTTTCCAAGGGGAATGTAGTGCTCCTGCTCATTCCAGAAAGGCAATCTTGGAAGGATACAGAGGCTTTGGATGTCATTAAGGTAAAATTACTGTCAGATTTATGGGAAAGCGGAGAAACGTAGCTTTAAAGAAAAAAAAAAGCTTGGAAAGCGATTTCATCTGTAACCAATTGTACACGAAGGAGAGCAGGAAAGAACTTGCGAATTTCGCAAGACAACTCTGTCCCCCCTGCTATGACAGGGCTGAAGCATGACGATTAGCAGCCACTCCCAGTGGGAAGATACAAGGACCTGTGGGAATGGGGACCTAAGAGGTTAAAAACGCTGGTGTCCGCTTATCTCTTGTGAGAACCTTGTGGCTGGAGATCCTCAAAGTCTTCGGGACAAGCAGCCGAAGAAGAGAGTCTTGCGGCGGCAGGACAGTCCTGTTTTGGCTAAAGATTGCAGGAATGAGCAGATAAATGCTTTCAGCACAGAATCTTGAAGGCGGTGGTGCCTGGAGTGAGACCTTTTGCTTGATTATCTGTGAAATGAATATTTAAAGTTGACATCCCTCAATATGATAATGAACTGAAAGAAGGACATATATGACCATAGCACTCAACTCTCCACCTAAACCATGTTCAAACGTCATCCCGGGAGGGGCGCAGATAAGGTTAGGATATAAAGGACATTGAGAAAGTATCTCTTGGGGAGAGAAGAGACTGGAGACCCAGAAGAGACAGTCGACGGGCTGCGCTCCTCTCCCCCCACCAAGACAGGGATGCCTTCTTGGTAAGCACTGCGCCTTCACCTTTTGGTGAAGAACACCCAGGATGGCATTTATTCATTTATTTCACTAGCACTCTTATAATATATTAGCGCTAGAGTATTTATCAACGGCAATTCCAAATCTGTTGTATCTGTCGCTTCAGTATATCATTTATCCGTTCAGCTTAGTGAAACCGTCTCAGTGAAAGTCCCTCGGAGGGGCTCTGGAACAGGCTAAAGTCAAAACTATACTCATATCGCGACAGGGCCATCCTTAGGTTGCTCTAGATCTAGGTAGGAAGTGAAGGTCTGTGAAAACGCACGGTCACCTTAAAGCACTGCCCTCGACTGGCCGGACCTTGGGCGGGAGCTGCTCGCCAAGCCCGGCTGTGGGGCTGGGCAGGACACACGTCCCGCTCACTCGTTTATTATAGGGAAAGGAGTAAAACCAACACGGCCGAGCCTCCAGGGCTGATCCATCATTCCCCCCCAACTCCTGGCTGCCGCTCTCAACTCAGGAAAACCCGAGCATCACAGCCTGGTTTCCCAAAGTAACACCTTTTTTTTCACCTGTTCCAGCCCCTCTGTCCCCCATGAACAGCAATCAGCCCCCTCTTCCCCTATTTTGTTCAAAGCTGGTAAGTACAAGAGACGGCCCTCTCCGCTTCCACCAGCGGGAATAACACAAGCCATTCCCGGAGAGGAATCCGTAGGTATTTTTGTTCACAGCAAGGGAATCTCTCCTTTTTTCTGCTATTAGCTGAGATGCTGCTATGCCAGGAGATGCGATGAGATGCCGCTGTGCAGCAGAAGGTTATTTACAGGTAAGCAAGAGCGAAGGGTAAGAAAATCCAGGAGTCAATGATTTGAAGGAACGTCCGTACCCCTTGTTAGAGGCAGCGTGGAAGGTGCAGCGGGTGAGAGCTTTGCAGGAGTCCTTCGGAGGGGGGAAATGCAAGTTTGAGCAATGCAATGTCAGGGACACCGTTCTGACCACGGGCTAGGACAGGCGTCCAGCTATTCTCCAATTTACTAACGGAAACTCTAATTAACCTTCTGTTTTCCTCCTAAATCAACAAGCTATAGAAGTGAGGGGTGTAAAGGCGTATGTCCATGCAAATACACACACACAAGCGCACGTGACAGAGAAACGCGAATGTGAAACCACCACAATTTCACACCCCAAGAGAGAGCAAAGAAAAATTCCAGGACCATGCAGAGGATTAAATCCCACGACCGTGCACCCTCTGCGCCCAGAGGAGTTCTCTCCCGCAGTCATTACACACGGGGGACGGTGGATACGGCAGAGGATGCTGCCGTCAATTTGACCTAGAATAATATTGATTTCTTTAAATGCTGTCTGCTGCTACAATCAGAGCTATTAAGTCTAAATAAAAGGAGCCAAACAACAGAATACAAAGCATACTGATCTGATCCTAGTTGCCTTAAATACGATCTGAAGCATCCTTCCATTTAACAGGGAACCAAATCAATCTTCACTTGTTTATCCTATTTTGCTGATACACAAAGCGGTAACAGCTTCCCTTTAAATTTTAACTCGGGACAGGTCAGAGAGCGCGAAATTAGTTAGGAGATGGCTAGACAAGAACTCCAAATCTGCCCAGTCACCAATATGCCACAAAATTAAGGATGCTCACACTTCTTTCTGCCAACACGCCCCATTCCATAAGCAAATCGAGGCTTTGGAGACTCCCGTAGCGTCAATCCCAGCTAATTTCAGAAATATTCGGTGATGCTTTCCTCTGTAAGCATATGTGATAGCTCCAACTTACTGAGACTCTCCATATGGTACGTTCCTGTTCTAGCTATAAACAATCGGGGGGGGGGGCAGAATCAAAGTAAATTTGGAAATAAAGGAAATGGCAATTCGAGGCTTCTCACAACAGTAAACCAGAGTGAAACACTTCATTGTACCAGAGAAACTCCAAGATTGTGAACTACAAGGCACAGAGACCAGTTTTTAGTAGCTTTTTTTTTTCCAACGCCGCCTACCTGTTAGCGAGTGGTTTTGTACATTGCTACCGGGCTTGGTGCTCCCGAGAATCTCCGAAAGGAACTCTTCACGAGTCAGACGTGGAAACCTGGTACTTCGTGAGTACAAAGCTCCGGTTTTCTTTATAATTAAAGCTGCTCCTTCCTTCAGGAGGACCATAACCCAACACCATCATTTCTAACAGGACTGTGATGAAAACTGCCGAGTCTGTCCCGAGTATTTTTACCAGAATTATTATCTGAATTAAAAAAAAATAATTAAATAAACCCACACCCGTTGTTCTTATGAATAAGTAATTAGACTAAAAGGAAGTACCTGCAGATAGGCACTGGCTAGAGCACAATTACACACTGGTTCCACCTCCAATCACCTACATGTTGTATGTAAACCCATGTAGAACGTAACACATTTTTTGTTATTAAAAGATTCCAGTACTCAAGGGTATATCACCATGACATCGTGGCAGGTATGCAACACGCATGGTACAGCGCCACCCTCTCCCCCTTCCATCAAACCCCCTCTTACTCCAACAAACAGACTGGCTTTAACAAATCCCCGATTTTGAGCTGCATTTCTGTGTTGCGGCGACTTATCTCACTGCCGCGGAACCTGATAGATATTAAAAATATAACTTACAGGATTAAATAAGATTTTATTGTCACATTTAACTGCTTTGTCAGAGATGTACATTTTGCAGGTTTCTGTGCGGAAGAAAAAAAAAAAAAGACGACGGTAGTTGCCATCTCGTCAATTCTGATTTTGACAGACACACGTTTCGAGCAGCTGGACCGCAGGCGCCTGGCGACAGCCAGCGGTGACACCAGGGCAAGTCCTCGCTTAAATGGGTTGCGACGCTCGAAGACAAAACGCATCAAGTTAAGGCTAATGAGAAGAATGTAAAACAGTTAAAACAGACCGCTAGATGTTGAAAGGTGGAAATGCTCGATAGAAGAGTGGCGATTTTAACACCTCGGGTTTTTTCCAAAGTAGTTTTGCTTAATTTAGTACAGGTAAGGAGAGGCTAATGAACAGACTTTTGCCTACATATACAACACATACCGAAATGGTAGTCTTTTCTAAATCCGATGTATTTAAACTTTGAAGCAACTGCTTTGTTCTTCTGGGTGTAAACCAAAGAATTGGTTATTCACACCTCAAAGTGATAAATGCTTAAGATTACCTCATCTTAAAAGGTGGATTTTTCTCATTCACAGATCAGGGATTAAGTCCAATAATACAAACTTCTTAGTGGCACAATTTCACATATTTTGGGCAACGTTAGCATACAAGCAGTATTTAAATAAAAATAAGTGCATCCAAACATGAAATTCTCTAAATATACCACACTTCATTTATCCCAAACGGCAATTTTCTGACAAGAGCTGTAATTCAAATTAAAATAATCATTTACACATTTCACCCAGAGGAAAAGAGGTAATAAACCCAGGGGACGCTCCAAACAATCTTCTCCTACCCTATCCCCTATTTATTACATAAAATAACTCATCTAGAAGCGTAAATCCAATATTCAGATGCAAATAAAATGCAAGAAGCAGTCTCTGATGTTTGTAATTTGCAGACACCAAAGTCCAATCATGATGGAATTTACTACTTCTGTCAGTCAATTTACTCCTGTACGTGCACTTCGTACGTATGCTAAAATAACAAATGAGACAATAAATGAGGCTAGTGTGGCATAAAGTCATTGTAAACCCAGCGAAACCGGAATAATTATATTTATGACATTCATTTGGATGATTTACCAGTCGTCCCACCCCCCCCCGCCCCCTTTACAGAAAAAAAGGCAACCATCATTGTAAGTGATACACACATTCTGCTAGTAAAAAAACTGAAACAAACCCCTTCTCTGTTAAAAGAGCATGCCGATAGAAGGTGGTAGACCACATCGGTTCCAATCAGGCTTCTCAGAATTATCAAAATTTCTTTGCTTGCAAAGGCCAATTTGGCTTACCATAGAAAGCTATTTTGAAGGCGGCTGATATATCTATTCCCTTCCAAAAATTAAAATTCAAGGCATGATAGTGCAAGAGGTAAGTTTTGATTTGAGAACATTATTTGTAGACTAACTGTGCTTAGTTACTACATCCCAATTTATTGTCTTAAAGAAAATACGGCAACAAAAGCTATAAGATCTCTATAAATTTTGTTTTGCCTAAATTCACCAGTACATCCATGAACCTCATCAGTATTAGTACAACTTGATTATCCTAATGATTCCATTATAAAACTTGCAAAATGTATCACAAGGTGAATAAACCATCTAGTGCAAGTCTTCTACATTTTGTGTGCACAGTAATCCTGTGTAGTTCATTTCCTCCAGGTTCAATCCCCAAAATCTCTCTGCAACAATGATGAAAAAACAGTGTCATGTGGATTTCTTTTTCCCCTCCCTATCAAATCTGAGAAGTTTGAGTGTTCCTGGAATCGCCATCAGGATGTGCTGAAGGTCGTGAATCCCTTGTCTGTGAGTATTCACTGTCAGAGGACTCTGTAGGTTCAAGCAAATTTTCATAATCACTGTCTTCTGATTCGTCAACATTGTCACCGACCGCTCTTTGGGAAGATGGCACGGATGCTCCATTACCAGAATATTTCAATCCTGCATTTGTGGAAACATAACTGGAAGAACCTACTGCTTGAGGTCGAGGCATAAAAACGTTGCTTTCTAGGAGAGCGTGACCGACAGTACTTTCTTGATTGGTCGCACTGAAATCGGAATACGGAGGGGGAGGATCGGAGACATCTGAATCTTCAAGTGTGCAGCCTTCCACAGCAAATCCAGTGTAGGACATTCGTGGAACAAACATAGGTTCCAAGTTATCTGTTGGCATTTGCCTGCTTAAAATTGCTTGCTGCATTCCTACAAAAGCAAAGAACGTTACTGTACTTAATGCTTGCTTTGCAATAGACTTTACACCACCTAGCTGTTGTGTACCACCCCCGTCCAGCCCTCAGCTGTTCTCTCTTCTTTCCTTCTGCTTGTTATTATTAAATGTTCATCCCTGGCCTTGCTTTCAAACTCCAGCACTGGCTCTTTCCCTCTCAGTCTCCCCTACTCATCTTCGGCAATTCTGATTTTTGTATTGCTGACTACGTGAGACACTATCCCTAACCATCATCCTGTCAGATCTTGCTTATTGCCGCCATCCCACTCTCTGAGTTTTGATTTGAGAACATTATTTGCAGACTAACCGTGCTTAGTAACTACAACCCAATTTATTGCCTTAAAGAAAACACGGCAACAAAAGCTGTAAGATCTCTATAAATTTCATTTTGCCTAAATTTAGCAGTACATCCCCGAAACTCATCACTATTTACACAACTTGCTTATCCTAATGATCCCATTTCAAAAACAAAATGCGTCAGAAAGCAAATAAACTATCTAAGTGCAAGTGTGCTCCATTTTTATGTGCACAGTCATCCTGTACAGTTCATTTCCTCCAGTTTAAGTTCCCTAAAAAACACGGCTACGGGAAGTTTCCATTCCATAACCTGTTGCTCTTTCCACCTCATCTTCTCTCTGCACTTCTCTGTTCCTTCTCACATCAAAAAGCAGCTCTGAAAGGGCTCATCGTGCCTGCTCCTCTCCACCTACGTCAAGTACAAAGCTTGACTCAGTTTTGATCAGACCATAATCAGCTTTTACTGTTGATAATACATTTTAAAATCACACTTCTGTACTTTCTCTTACAATGTCCCTTGTGCTAGGGAAAAAATTCATGAACACCAGCAAAGAAATTACCTTGTCTTCTTCTCTCAAATTATTATTTTAAGAACTTTCCATCCCTATGCCTGTGATTAGCCTAGTGGGCCGCTGAGACCACCGTGCATCATACTCACATTCTACTAGCCAAAACATCTGTCCTCACAGGGTATCTCGTCCCTATTCAGACTGCTAACTAGCTAGCTGAGCAAGAATCATCCTTTGAACCCATGTTCCCAGATGCCCAGCACAGTGATTCACAAACAAGGCTCTCGCACTCGTACAACCCTGGTAAGGTTATGTCATTCGCTGTGCCTGGAAAAGTCGGACACAATCACGGAAATCTGCTCCCTACAAGAAGCCACACTAATGGGTAAACCCACCACTTCCATGTCCGGACATTTATTCAAGTAATTGTACAGTTAGAGAGTCGCTATAAATAAATTTGTCCACTAAGGACAGGGTCTCTTTCCAATCCACATGGTTTTAAAAATCAAAGCAAGACCGAAAGCCACAGATATGTCTCGCCTTTAAGGATTTCACAGTGTCTCCATGTTTCATAATGAGCGGGCAGTAATATACGCACTATGAGGACTGAAAAAAACCCCAACAGCTGAAGAACTGGTTAAACAACAATTGCAATGGTTAAGAGTCACACTGGAAAGATGCGTCAAGATGGAGCTCCCACAGCTCTGCACCGGAACCATACTCGCCTTAACAACCTAAATGATGGAATTTAACCAGCACATGCTTATTAAAATCACAGATAGTGCTATGCTAGTAATAATTCAAAAGTGATCTTAAATGAGATGATTTGAAAAATAATTTAAGAATAAATAAATAAGACAAGCACAGGAATAACGAACTGCAAAACGAAGAACAGTTACATCCTTCTGCAGAAAAGAAACACAGGTTTACTGTTGATTTATGTAAATATAAATATCATCATGCATTAAGTGTGCTCAGCTGCTGAAAAACAGATAAGTATTATTTTAGTACGTGCTGTAGCGGTTAAGACCACAACTGGAATCCTGTCTCTAATTTTGAACACCACAGTTTAAGAAATAGGGAAAAACTGGCGAAACCCTACAAAAGAAAAGGGCTCATTAGACGTCTAGATATGACTTAAGAGGAAAGATTACAATAACCAGGATAATTAGGGAAGACTGAGGAAATAGTTTAAGTCTTCAAATGTACATAAGAGGCTGCTGTGGAAAGGTAAGCAGAAGGCAGCTTAAATTAGAGTATGATACATTAGACACAAGGAAAAACTTCCTTGCAGGAAGGTTTGTTATGCACTGGGATAGACTTAAGTTTTTAACTGGTTTCTAACCAATTATTAACCTCCAAACATCCCTCAGAATTGACACCGGTGTATGTAAAGCTGCCTTGCAGCTAAGTGATAGACTCAGCTCTAATTACTGTAACACCATACTTCTGGAAAAAGCAAAAATCAAGACTGAAAGGTTACTTTAATCAAGTCAACAAGGTATCTCTTCAGCAATAAAAAGAGCATATTCCCTCAAGTGGCTACGTAACAGCACTCCAGTTTCGGTCCACAATACGAGAACTGCTGTGGGAGATTTCCTGGCACCCAGGAAGCGCACCGCACTCGCTATACCCTAGGACATGCTACTACATGTACAAAATTAATTCAGTGATCTGGCAAGTAAAGTCTCAACTGACTTTTATGCTAGAGTGTTAAAGTCTTAACCTGTTAACCAAAAATTTGTAAGAATAACAAACTTTCATACAACACTACCGCAGGAATTTGAATCAAATGTGCCCTTTTCCTCCAGCGCAGAGAACGATTAATTGGAACATTTAACTTGCTAAAACCAAGGAAATTCTCCCGATATTGAGTAAGCGAGAGAACAGAAGGCCAGCTTCAGTATTTAGCTACTCACGTCTAAAAATATTGCAGAGATACAAGCTGCGTGTTTTCTTGTTTCAGCCCTCTCGCATTATTATCTGCTCTGGCATAAATTTTCAGTCCGGCATTTGCATCCCACTGGTAGTATCTAGGGGCTAGCACCGACTGCTCTTCCTCCTCCTCCTCTTCCCCTGTCTTCTGCCATATGGGCTGGGATCAGCTCCAGCCACGCTAAACACCCATCTCCGCTTCTCGCTAGCTCGCGTAGTAGCAGTTCCCTGGCTGTTTCATCCGCAGCCAAGCAGGAAACGGCAGCCACTCACACCGCTTCCATCCTTCAAAGGATCTGTAGCTGACGCTGCTCTTTACCTTAGCTTTGAGGTTCAGGGAAGGAAGGACCTTAGAGAAGTGGGCTGACAGATCAGACTTTGCTCTAAAAATGGGATAACAGGATCTTGCTGCCAGGAGAAAGTAAAAATATCCGGTCGTAACAGCAGAGGGGCCTATTGCACGCTTTAGGGAGTTAACTCATCTAAACCACCTTTTAGTCTCAGACACAGCTCTAGATAACAAGATACACAAATAATAAGAAACATCTTGTAGCTAAAATTACAAAGTTTGGTTATTTTCTTATCATTTCAAAACATGGAAAAAGAGAGGCAGTGTTTGCTGAAATATATAATTTTTTATGATTTTTTTTTTTTTTAAAATATTACTTCCCATTTGTCTATTCTCTGCTCTTACTCTCTACCTTCAGTCTTCCCCTTACACTCACAAATCAAATTAGATCAGCAATGTCTCCTTGGAGATGTCCAGGCTCTTCACAAAACATATCTACCGCTAAGCAAAAGTCTCCTGAAGCCATATTCAATTTTCAGGAAGGAGGGAAAGTGTGGCAGCCAGCCAAGCATGCTCACACAACAGGTCTCACTGATTCAGAAAATTATGGAGCAGCAAAAGGGAGAGGGGGGCGCGGAAGATGAATATAAACCTACTACTGTTTTTTCCCCACCAGTCCTAAATGCATACTATGAAAACTCACGTTATTAATACAGAATGCAGAACCAACTCTAATAAAAACATGGATTTTTAATGGGACCTATTTGCAACATGCAAACTTAAACCAAATCAACTCGATGCTAATATAGGCCTTCAAAACCCAGCAGAAATATAATCTCTGCATTTAGAGCTTCACTAGAAAGAGAAGACTGTCATGCCTCTATTGCCTTGAATAAGCCAAAGAAATTACCTGATTTGGCTGACCCCAAAATTAATCCCCCCAACACACTGCAAGAAGGACAATATTTCTGTAGCTTCAAGGAATTAAAAGTAATACAGATTGAAATTCCCATCAGCAATGATACGGTACTTGAAACAGGTAAGCAAATTCCAACAATATTCTGCATTTAAATAGTTCCTTCCACTTTCTAGCAGGTACTCTTGAAGATAGGAGTGACTTCAAAATGGACTTTTTGGAAGATTTAGTTCAACATTGAAAAGTGGTATTTCAACACTAATCATGTTCACCACAAAGCCAGCAAATACTGAAAAAATGCTGACAAAATTAGAATTCAGTAACTATGAAGTGGGAGTGGAGCATAAAAACGTAGATGGTCTCCTCTAAATCAGTGGTGAAAAAACTGATTCATCCACGAAAAGCTGCAAGGTCAAAAATCACCTAGACAACACTTCAGATGATCTACACCAATATTCATCACTTATGCACTCGTTTTCATTCACCCAGTTTGTCTGGTGTCCAGTAACAGAACTGAACTCTCACTTAATTAGCGCTGGGCTTGTATTTGGGGATAGGGTTGGGGAGTGGGAAAGGCAATAAAGATTTCAAAAAAACCATTGATAACTACTGGTCTGTAAACACAGTACCCTCTTTCTACGTAATACTGCAAAAAGGAATCTCTCCAGTGTTTAGATTTGCTTTTTCCATTCCTGGCTTTGCTACACTTTTCCTTTCCTGGCTTTGCTCCACTTTTCCTTTCCTACAACTGATCTTTTCCTGTGTTATTTCCAAAACTGACTTTCTCATTCTTTAGCTTTGTCTCTCTCCTATGTTTTAAGTTTGCTAACATCCCATGACTCCTATAAAAATATCTGCAGTATACATACTTTCACAGTTCAGGCATCATTCAACATAAAGCCACCATATGCCCTTCCCAATGTGTTTTTTTTTTCTTTTGCTATGAGCTATCGGGAAAATAACTCAAAATAATTCTGCAAAGTGTTTTGTCCTCACAGCATCTGCTTCTGAAAAAAATAAATTAAAAGGAAACTTACTTATTTCTTGTTCTTTTTCGTTTTTCTTTTGTGCGATTTGCCTTTTTAACTTGTTTACATCAGCTTGAAAGGATTCAACAACACGTTCGCTTTTTTCTACATCTATACATACTGCCTAGGAGGAAAACATAAGATATGCTAAAATTTTGCAGAAATACAGGAAAGACTTCCATGACAACATTAATAAAGCTACAACCAAACATGAAGCCATTAAAAGCACAAAACTAAAAGCAGGAGTTAACTATATCAGAGCACAATATTCAACCTGAGGATTATTTTCTTCACTGGCTGCTGCCAATTTCCAACTGCTGCATGATAGGAAAAGCATTTCCAAATAGTTCATCAGCACAGGAAGATTTGTAATAAGATCCAAAGTTAGTTACTCCTACTTGGTGGAAAGACTTGACCTTTTTGGTTGTGGGTTTTTTGTGGGTTTTTTTTTTTGTGTGGTTTTTTTTTTATTTTTTAATTTTAACTACACTGTTGTTAGCACACTAATGATACTATAGCAGCACGGTTTTAAAACGTAGCATGAAGGTGCATACTTTTGTACTAGACCAAATTCGACTTGGGCTATGAAACACTTGACTCGAGACACGACTATCCCAAGCTGATCGTCTAACTGATACCTCTATTTAAATAAACAAGACTTTTTCAACAAGATTTTCCTATACTGGTTAGGAAACGAAGACTAAATTTTCATAGAAGTATCCAAGTTCTGGATAATATTGATTTCTTTTTTAATCTAACCATGTTATACTGGATATTGTTTACTTCTTCAGAAATTAAGTATTGGTCATTATCATTAAACATGATCAACTCTAAAAAGCACCGATGGGTCTTACACAGTAAGTCACCAGCCATTTACTGTTTCTTCTCCAAAAGGTTACTATTAGTGATCTTACCTACAGAGCTGAAAAACATTAACTATGCTTTCAGTTCTATATCTAATTTTTAAGAGCTTATAAAGTTTAAATTCTCCCCTCCCAACTAACTGGTGAATAATGCAAATACATGTGTCTCAGCTGCTTTATCAGAAAACTTATTTCGAGTCCTGTAATACTCTCTGTGAAACATTCACTTTAAAGATAAAAGTTTCTCAAGTTAGCTAACACCTAAGTTACTTTTAAGCTCTGTAAACAACATACAGCAGCATGATTTACATGGTGAAATACAACAAAGTCATACTTTTAACAGGTAGGAAGACAACTCCCTGATGATGTTCTATTTTCCATTTAACCAGACACTAATTCAAACAACAGCAAGAGCACGAAAAGGATATAAGCACTCTTGGCAAAAACAGCATTACAGGAATAATACCATTAGCTAATGGGATAGACCTCTGAAAATAAATTTTCATGCCTCCTGAAGCTGGCAGGAAAGCTGTCTGCGTTCTCCATGTAAGTTATCCATCTTACAAGGCAGGTTAGAAAGTTGTTCTAACAGAGAAATAGTCGTTCTCCCATGGAAGCAGGGTCAGGGGATGGTTAGAGCGATGACTGCCTTGTTCTCTGCTGTATGTGCCAACCAGCAAAGCTGAGCTGGAGCAGAGACACAAATCCCTCCAGGGCAGATATAACGGGAGAGCCTAGAAATAATCTGTGACTACAGCACAATTAGCAGATGTGTATGCTCCCAAGGCAGCACGGCAACGCGGCTCTTCACATAGGACAAGCTGTGAATTGACAAGCTTACATTTAGTAGATTTGACACTCAAGGCGCTTTCAGATGCTTTGCCACGTTTGGAGCAGAATTCACTCGTGCTCCACACAAAACATTCACAAGTTTCAACTAACAGATGGAGCTCTTTGCTGCATGCTACATACCAAGAGCCAGGAGTCATTTTTAAACTCACACAGGCAAGCCTTTAAACCTGTGCAAATTTCTACAGCCTTCTTTAGGAAGGCTTTTCTTTAATGCACGCTCTTAAAAATAGCTAGCATTTCCCAGAAATCACTAAGCATTAAGTCATTCTTACTTGCAAAAGAGAAAGAATTGACATCAGTTTCAACCACTTTTACAGCAGCCACTGCAAATGCACACATTAAATAGAAACTGACACATTTCATTATTAAAGTCAAACTTATTTTCCTACAGTTCCTAATAAATTGTTTACGAGCTCTAAAAATCTCCATCTCCCCCCACTCCTGGTTTAACCAAAGGACAAACAAAAGATGCCACACACATACAGACCAATATTAAGTAAAGGAAGTTACCTGTACTTTTTCCTGAAGTGCATTATAAACCTGATATATAGCCCTGATGTCCTTCATCACTCCATCTTTGTCAAAAAAATCAGTACTAAAAAAAAAAAAAGAAAAGCAGAAATCATTAGTAAGAAAAGACAAAACAAGTTGCTAGCTCATGCTGTCTTTGAATTGCTGTTAAGCAGTCTACCACTATATTTCTAAAATGTATTTTATTTTATATTGCTAAAAATGTACCATACTCCCAGGAACCAAAATTTGAACAGCAGCATATTCAATATCAGAATTCCTTTTGGAACAGTAAAGTCCCATTTGAACAAGACTAAATGTGCAGAAATCTTTAAGCTTGTATAATTTCACTGTTAATAGTCAGAAGAGTTACTTTGCATTTACAGCATTTAATTTAAATTACTTAAGAAAAACAACAGGACTTCAACACTTTCAAGTCAGAGTTCAAGTTTTAAATCAAGCTTGCACACAGAATTCTTTGAGGGGTGGGTGGAAATCAAGTAAGAAACTTCCAGCCAGAAGGCCCACAGCACGACTGCCCATACCAACTCTGCTTTTCTGGTTAGTGCACCGAGTCCCCTTAGTTCTTCTAAAAGATTCAATTTTAAGCAGGACAAAAGCCACTAGGAACTGACCATTCTCCTTCAGAACTACTTTTTTCCTGCTTGAAATGCATATTTGTAGTATTCTTTGGAAGGTACAGAAGGTAGAGCTTGATGACTGTACTTCATTTGCAAATGAAAAATCCTTACCCGTGTTCCTTAATAACTTTGGCATAATTCTGAGAAGTATTTGGCACTGAAGAAACTTTGTATTCCTGTTGACTAGTGTTGCCTAGATTAGGAATAGTAAGTGACACCCTTTGATTATACCTGTAGAGAAAGTTCAGAACGACTTCTTAATTCATATTCAAAAGATTCTTTACAATAGCCTTGCTATCATCCCATCTCCCTGATGATCACAACTCATCTAATTTCAAAGCTTCTGCATTAGGTTTGTTATAAACGCTGCAAAATATTAGAAGTAGTGTTCAAAATAAACGCATGATCAAAAACTGCCTTGAGATGGACCCACCTCTTCAAATCTTTTAATTGTGCATTCAAACTACCACACATACAAGAAGGGTGAAGCTACATGCAGGTCTATTACAAGAAACATGGTACTGACATCTGATTTCTCTCAAAATATTTAAAAAAAATATTTAAAAAGCTGTCATCACTAACAATTGTACACCAAGACATCATTTCACAAACACTAAATTTTCTTTATGTGCAACCGTACAAATTTCAAAATAGTTTAAAGAAAAGCAATAGAAAGCAGAACAAAAAATGAGGACTGGTTCAGATACAGAGATTGCTTACCTTCGGTTTGGTCTAAAAAGCACATATTCTAAAGCATGCGTTGAGTTATTTGCAGTGGAAATGAAGCTGAAGAGAAGGAAGACAAGATCAGGCACTCCAAGAATGTGTGTCAGCTGTTTATGAATGATGTGCTCTCTATATGACATTTGCTGCTGAGTGTTTCTCCTAAATCTGTACCATCCAATAACGTTCTGTAATCAAAGTACATCAGAAAAAAACCCAACAAAGTATTAACTGAAAAATACACCTTTACCTTCCAATAATAAAGTTGCTAGAACCATGGTATCACGTGAATTAGCCAATAGCTTTATTGCAACAAAATCAGACTGAATTACTAGAGGCTTGCACCTATTAAATAACCCGAAACAAGTGACATCCTGTTACAACATGATTATTAATTGCTCCACCTTATTATGCTACAAACACCTCTGTGTCCTCAGTAGCATTCAGGATCCCACTTCCAATATACTTCAATTGCTTAATTTTAGCAACAAACCTTGGAGCATCTTCGAATTATTAGACTTGAGCTGTTTTCAAACACAGGAAATGTGGGTTTTCTTTAGCCTAAATATTCCAACCGCCTATTCGCTTCTATCGGTTTGTAAGACACTTCCAGCGCTTCACAAACATATTTGCAAATCCATGTCTCTTCATGAGACATAAGGGATTAATCTGCTGTGTACAGCAATACCATTATCTCATTGTGTATTGAATTGTGAAAGATTCGTATGCACATCAGATAAGACCCATTCCAATTCAATGATTATTTTGAATACAATATGCATTTAACTCTTTTACTTCATGTAAACTAACATTTAATTTAACAGATTAATGAAAAAGGACACCATCATGAACAATTTGGTTTAGGAAGAGTCCCAGGAATAGGCACTATCATGTAGTGATTCATTAAGACTGCATGTATATATTCAGTGGAATAAAGCAAATTCTACATATTAAACAATATAACTCCTGTGTTAAATAAAATTAGAAGCATTGGTTTTAACTTTTTATAGTAAATCTGTACAATTACTTAGTCTGAACACATTCAAATGTGTTTAGTTTGCTAACAAAAGAGAATACAAAACTGTCTGGGTTCCCAGACAGCAGTATTTCTTTCTTTTTTGACATTATGACAATTAATGTCATTAAATCCGTGGTGCTTCAGTCACATGACACTTGCAAGCTTAAATTTCCACAGTTTTGCTTGCTTTCTCAGCAGACAACACATCTTGGTAGAGTCTCCCTGCAAGGCAGGCCCCTAACAAAATAAAATTCAACTGAAAACTAGTGGGAGACAAACATTTTTTAATTATGTTTGTTGCCTTGTCTCCTGAAGGGGAACTTAATACGCTCTGTAGAGAAGAGTTACGGGGTTACAGAATTCAGGATCTGAGACTGGAAACCCACTCCTCTATCAGCATAAAGGTGTACCTGTCTGTACGCATGAATATACAGACAAAGCACCTATGCGTTAAGCGTAAATACATTAGTATACAAAGAGGAGTTTATTCTGAGAGCATTTGCTGGAAGAAACAGATAAGAAAAAAAACATCACAACGATCAGTGTTGCAGAAGTTGCACAGATTTAGGACTTGCTTCCCTAAAGATCCCTCCTCAGCTTAAGACTTGTCTGTAAGCTAAAGTCCACAATTCAGGTGGGCAAGATGAACAGAAAGTCAAGACTGCAAATTCAATTAGCAACCGAGCCACTGCCATCACCCACTTTGCATAATGAAGATCAATTCACACAGCAGGCATCTTTTCTCAGAGCAGTGAAAGTTACACTTGAGTCACCTGTAGATGAAGAAATCCCAAAAGCCCAACAGCTCTTGCCTCGACAGTTAGCTCTGCTACTCCTGAAATGCAATCGGCAGCTCTACAAGCAGCTGTAATGACATTGGTTTGCTTTGTAAAATAAATAAAACAAGAAAAAGGTTCTTGTTTTAACCACCCCTACTTGGCACTAGCTCTGGCACTAACCAGACCTCGAGAGACAAATTCATGTCCTACTGATGCTCTCCTGCTAGGTCTCAAAACATCCACAGCTGCCACAAATTGAACCATGCAAGTCAGTCATCCGTCCTTTTGCCAGAGGAAGCTGACTGGTGGATTCACTTCACTACACAAGGAACCACACCTGCAGCTCTGCTCTTTGACGAGTCACTTCATAAGAACTTCAGAATCAATTATTCAATAATTAGAAAGACAGTGCACAAGCATGGAACGAGATGCAACACTGAAAAAAGGTTTGACTCTTCTCCAAACAACTAATAAAATTTCATCTTCTTAATACTAGTTGTGCTACTAACAACATATGCATGACATAAAGCTACGACAACATCTGACATAACTGACAGAACAGTTTTTCCAGTTTAGAACTGACAGTGCAAAAATCGCAATTACAAGCCCATATACATCATTACAACTCTTAAATTAACTCTTTAGAACAGATTTTCAGATCAGCTACATTTTTGTTGGTTTCAGCAGCAGAGTACACAATCATAACACTACATGTTTAGCCCAGAAATTTGAGTGGGTTAATACCAGTCCTTCACTTTTGGAGATCTAAACTTAAATCCCTTGCATTTCTTCAGGGAATTTAGACATTGCCCCCATTTAATCTAAGTACCACAAATCCACCAACTTCCGTACAGGAGAAAAACAAACCTTGGGTCAAAACCAAACCATCAGATTCGTGAACGAAAATATTTCTTCCAGTTAACTACCTTTTTTTGTTTGTTTGTTTTCCAAAACCGCTCATTCTAATTATAGGCTGTAAAGACTAGAACAGGAGGAAAAGATAGAAAACTTACTTTTCTTCGGTCTTTAAGAATCCTGTCCAAACTCTCCTCATTAACTTTGCCTGCATAGTCATAAAAGCTTGAACAAAAAAGGAAGAGAGAAAGGTAGGTACACAGTTTACATACACAGTATACATAAAGTAAATTTATACTTTCAGTGTTCTTCGAATAGATGGCATTCCATACATTACAAAGCAACTTCTAGTGTATTACCTTTATCAACAGAGGCCAGTATTTACACCACCTACTTGAGATATCCCATTCGGGTGCTATACAGAGGTGCAGAGCATTTACATTAGATGCCTAAGACTAGCTGGTGTGAAAACCCTAACCCCTTTTAAACCACTAGTAATGAAATACAAGATGCCTGTAATGATTAGTTTTAGAATGCTTTCATTGCACACATTAGTTTGATGCCTAGTATTTCACTGCCAGCCCCTACAACAAGGCGTACCTACATAAATGGACTGTGTAATTTTATTTTGACCAGCATTCTGTAAAACCCTGCTTTGATAATAAAAGAGGCCTACCTGCCAAAGAAGAAAGGAAAGCAGGGCCCTTTTACATGCAACTACAAATCAATTTCTTGAGCTCCAGTCCTGCAATTAGACTCACATGATTGGACCCTTGAAGCCAAAACAGTTATACTGAGGTCAGCAAGAATCCAACGTATCACGGTCTTTCCATACAGCTCTGCTTACAGAACTGAGGCCCAAACCCTGACACGCTGTTATTTTGTGGACATGACAGATTTAAGAATTTATGAATCTATCTACATGGACAGGTTTATAAATTCAAGTAGATCACACTCCACAATAAAAGGAAAAACATTTGAAAATAGATTCCTCCTTGACATACCTGCCAAGTCCTTAGTCTCTTTCAAGAACGGATATCACTAACACCTAACGCAGCGCAGGAAAACACTCTCTTTTAGAGGTCTATGATCTCAACTCTTGTGGAGGGGGGGGGGTGGTAAAAAACACACAACAGAAAATCCTGAGCTCAGTACTTGGCTGGTATATAAGGGTGGAAATAAAATTTGTTTCAAGATGCGAGTTACTGCGGGTATTAAGACTGCAAGTAATTACTAATTTGAGACACTACATAATATTTGCATAATCTTTTTAATTCACGTTCACAGTATTTGTACGTTCTTGTAAGTAGCAGATACCCAATTATTTCTCTTTCTATGCTTTATACAAATAATTTTCCTATGGGATGAGCAACTAGTATGTAACGAAACACTTCCATTTGAAAACTGCAGAGAGAGAAATCAGTCTTTTTAAAATCCTTGCTTCTTATTCAGCTCCCACGTGCTGGTAAAAGCACTGAAACCAAGCCTGTTACTCTCAACAGCAGCAGTGCCAGCTTACAAGAATACAGAGTGGATGAGCGACAGGGCTCCTCTGACTGGCTACATTTAAGTCAAAAGGATAAGGCAAAATGCCCCAAGATCAGCATCCGCTACAACTAATGCAACAGAGAAACCAGCATCACGCTCCGCTATTCATAAAGGCTGTATGAGCTATGAGAGTTTCCCCTGTGCTCTGAAGTAAATAAATTCATCCGTTTTCTTGTGCAGAAAGCATGTGGTGAAATACAGACTTCCTCCCTGTCCTCCATCAGCTCAGTTACTAACAACCAATTTCTTGACTAGGGAGAAGCAGTAAACGTGATCGGTTTTGATATGCGCTGCACAAAGCATCACTAGGAATCAGAGTCTACTAGACACTGGGATATTATCTTGATGTGTGGAGTCTCTAGCATTTAAATCACTGGGTTAAGAGTACCCTCTCTGTAATTATCAGCAAATGATAGACTGCAGCTTTTCTCTCTAATGTAACTAATGTCAATCATAATATCTAAGGTACTGTCTCTTCTTAATTGGCTGTAAGTCTCTAAATAAAGACAAGAGGAGACTAATTGGGAATTCCTTCTAAAAAGAATTTCTAGACAGCAATTTAGAAGCCGTCACAGTAACAAATGAAGACTATAGAGAAAAACCACATATAAATAGATGGAAGCTGTTAAGCAGAATATATTAGACCTATATTTAATTTACATTCTGGAGTACAGGAGATCAGAAGGCAAAAATAACTAGTAAGCTGGAAGTTTCAGAATAATTAGTTGCTGCAAGTCAGTACAGCTAACTACAAAACAACTTGTTAACCCAGCAAGTTACTAAGGTTAGTGCACACAAAGCGTTCAGGCCCAAGCAGAGCTAACCAAAGACTACAATAATTTAAATTGGTTTTGACATTCATCCTAATTACCAGAGTGATATGATTTGATCTGACTGCTATCCTACCTCCACTAACTACATGTGAATTTCTACATGAGGTGGAAATTCAAGGAGATAGAGAAATAAGCCTGGACTAGTTACTTCAGCACCCTTTCGAACCTAAGCTAAGTGCTCAGGTAAACCCATTACTAAAATTGTAAACTCATACTTCCATTATCATGGTTGGTGCCATTTACATGTATTTCGGTAATATCATCAGATAACAATGCAAACATTGGTAGGTACATTTGAAATGCTAATATATTTCAGTGAGCTACCTATTTTTATATTCTGCAGCCAACACAGGAAGATAAGAGAAAGTGCTTACCTAAAGAGTTTTGAACAAGGCTCATGGTTATGGATTTCTGCAACAACAAATAGAAAAAGAGAGACACATGTCCAACTGCTCAAGGTAAAGAGAAATTACAGTGGCATATCTTGCATGAACTTTCCACATCACAGCTACTGAACAAATAAACGTTTGTGTCAGACCACACGCTGCCCTTAATGTCTCAACAACACTTGACACAGCACCATACCCGGAAAACTAGCTGCTCTTCCTAACCTGCCATTTCACAGAGGAAAATATTTTAACAGCAAGCAAGACATACACTTGCTCAGATACACGTAGATATATCTGAGCCTCAAATACACACTTCTGATACCATTTTATAGCTGTGATCTCCTCACAAAGGTATTGATGATTTCTTTTTTCTTTTTGATGCACCTTTCCACAACAGTTTACTTGCATTTATATATACTGTTTATTACAGCAGCAATGAATAAAAAAAGGGATAGAGAAGGGAATCACTGGAACATTAAACATTGGAGTATTTAACCAGGCAAGGAAAATAGAATCTATGATGAGAATGTCCATGGCAGGGAGCTTGGAACTAGATGATCTTTAAGGTCCCTTCCAATCTGAACCATTCTATGATTCTATGAAAACCCATCCAAAATGGTTAATTACCATACATAATTCTGCTACAGAAAGTAGTAAAAAGTCTCAGCAGTATTTTTTTTTTCGCTGAAGAGGTTCTAATAAACGCTAAGACGCTTATTTAAGCGGCAAAGGTTGTAACATGTCAGTAACCACGGAGAAGAGTGAGAAAAGAGCAAAAATCCAATTCACATTATAACACCAAGCATGACTTATTGTTCTGTGGCATTTAGTACTTCTTTAAAGTTCTCCTCTACTCCGACTTTTTACCAAATACAGCTTATCAATTATTCATATTATTATCCCTTGATCACATAACTTTTGTCTGAAGCTGTATTTGCTCAGACTGAACAGCACTTATGTAGCAATAATATTTCAAGCTCCTACGTTCGAACTCCACTGGAGTTGTTTAGCAACAACTTTGTTTAGACTCTTCCTTCCTGGAGAGTGACTCACCACCTGCTGTTCCGAAAGTCACAGGCTGCTCACGATTGCAATCTCAGCAGAGTCAGAATCAGATCACAATCCCCAAGAACAACAGACTACACACATTAGCATCTCAGCATATTTAGACACTATCAAAACAAGGCCCTGATCCATGGCAGGCGTACTGCCTGAGAGACCATACATTTTCACTGGCAAGAACTCCTCACGATGCTGCTGTTACAGTTCCTTTATTTGGAATATATTTGGACTTTCTTTATTTGGACTTGTTTGTAAGTGTATCAACACCGTATTTTTACACTGGCATACAGGAATTCATGGCTATGATTTGCTAAACAAAGCCAGTTAAGTTTAATTATTCCAGTTCAGACCCACCCCCTCCAGCAAATATACTGACTGCAACTACTGAGAATACGCACTTAATTCTCGGGGTATGACGTTGCTACATAGGCCTTGTCTTTTGAAAAACAGGAAGCAACACGCCTACTGCTCAGAATGCACGAAGCAGCCATCATTCTAAATTTGAGTTTTACACATTGACTTATTTTATATAGAGATATATATAGTACATATATATCCAAACAACGCCACTAAGCTTTGAGACAGCAGACATGTAAGAATTTTAAGACTCATCTGTGACAACAATGCCACAAAACTGTCAATATCAGTTCATGAGCTGAACTGGGAGTTCAAGAGTTATTGTTGATGAATAAAATACTGAAGTAACAGTCTGGTAAACGAAAAATACCCAGATCATCTGGGGAGGACTGGGGGTATGTGTTTGTGTGCATGTGTAATTTCTCAGAAAATAACTGTAACCAGGAATGTGACAAAAGAGTTATCTAAAAATGGACTAATTTTTAACACCACAAACACTTGGTTTATGAAACCACACCGAGGCTGCAGTTGTTGACATTACCGTGTTACGCTGTCAACAATAACCAAGATCAGTTACCACTGAACAGTCATGTCTAGTTTTGTCCGAACAGATGCAGCTATCAGTTGCCTTCCTTTACACAATACTTTGATGCTGATTATATACGCACACACAAAATCCTATCCTGAGATGTAATATAATATAGAGTGTACTTTCAGAGACCTTTAGTTCTCTGTTGGAAATAACATTTGAGAGTCAATCGCAAGATGTTTGTGTATTAGCTAAGCTTTATTCAGATGCTGCTATGTTATCTAGTATCAGATCCACAAAGCCAGGCACATATGCATTTGGGTTTTTAAAGAATGTTTATATGCATTTTAACACCGGGGTTATATATATGTATACCAAAAAAAGGCATTTACTTTCAGGGGTTTCCTACTTTCTATAAACCATAGAGCTAAAACCATGCAACAGCATCTCACTTGTGTAAAAAAATATCTACTTCAACCAACAGCACTTAACAGCAAGATCTTAGATCTTCTTTCACTTTTTCACAACAGCAAATCAGCTGTACAGTAAGTACATGTGCTTATCAATAAAGTAAATTGTTTGATAAATATTCCTGGTCAATCTTGCTGTGACACTTTACGATGTCACCAACTACCAGCCATTCATCCAAACTCCCCACTGGAATTTGCCCCCTTTTCAGTATTAGTAAATCAAGCAATGCATTTATTTTATTTTGAACACAAGCCTGTATTTAGACAGCCACATCAATCAGGAAACTCCCTGCAGGACCACAACCCAAATTAATATTTTCTCCCTCATGAAACGCGTATAACTGCCTTCAACGAACGATCTTTTCTCCACAAAAGGAGATGCATAAAGACCCCGTATCTAGCAAAGGACTGTTTCCTCCTCACACCTCAACCACAAACACACAAATACTGTAACAAATGCTGTTTTGAGAGACTGGAACATCTTGTGCTGGTCTCACAAGTGATGTAATTCTTACTGAATTATTGAAAACTGAAAAACTGAACAGTGCTTCTTTCAGAATTTGTCAAAGTTCTATTACTTACCAATCACTTGTAGAAATTCAGTGTTGCTGATCTGTGAATCGCTAATGCTAAAAGTTTCTTCTTGTCTCACCTCTCCTAGCAGAAATCCTTCCTACAATTTCGAGGGGGGGAAAGAAAAGAAACACTAAAAATGGAAAAAAAAAACCCCAACCATTATACAGTCATTTACTGTAACTTTCTTGGCATTAAGTGGAAGAATTAAAACAAAGATTTAGTCTGAAATACATATCTGAGTTACAGTAGGTATAACCTGTCCTTAGGTTTACAAGCACCGATTTCCTGATTTACCAACATCCTTTCACAACACCATACGAACAGGTCATCCAAAAATAACATTCCACTGAAAGCTTCTGTAGGTAACACACAACTTACACAAGGCAAACCCAGATTACATAAAGATGCAGCTACACAGGATGCAGTGGGTGGAGAGGCCAGAGCACAGTGCAGCACACCACTGCTGCTCTGTTCCTCCAAAACTAAGGGGAATGAGAGTTTACAGCTGCAGAGGCTTACTCAAATTTAAAAATGGAGATTTGGCTGGACCCTCAACAAAACCAGAGATCATAAAACTCAGGAGGTAACTTTAAGTCATCGTTTATTCTCCATCCCCGCCCAAAACGAGGAAGGAGAATAAGCAGGAATCAGGTGCTTTTGTCATAAGCACTGAAACGGCAGTGCAGCGTTTCCTGGTGAACGGATAAGGGAACAAGCTCAGACTAGAAGTTTGTCAACAGAACAGCGGGATTTGGAAACACCCCGGTTCTGCATTGTAACCGGGGTTAATTACCGGGGCTGAAAAGCGAAATCTACTGCAAGGTGCAAGCAAACCCTCGCAGCTTTATGACCGGCGTTTGCTGCCTGCAGACGATTCCCCGCACGCCAAGGCAGCCCCGCGTCCAGCCCCGCGGTGCCCCGGAGGCGCAGGGCGGCCGGCGGCCCCGCCAGCAGCGGGACCCGGCGGGTCTGCAAGCCACCCCCGCACCCCCACGCTGGTGGCCGGGACCAGGCAGCACCCCGCAGCCACCTCCGCGTCGCAGGCAGGAACCGAGCGGGGCGGCTGCCCGCGGCCGGGGCCCGGCCGGCGTTGGCCGGGCCCG
>VWZL01000532.1:148919-174249 GCA_013396915.1 Stercorarius parasiticus | reverse complement strand
CCGCCGCCGCCGCCGATCCCACAAGCCCCCGCGCGCGCTCGCGGCCCACCGACTTCCGGCGGCGGGGCGGGGCTGCTGGGAAGTGTAGTCCAGTCCCACGGGGAGCGCGCTCCCGTTCCCCACCGGGCAGCGAGTGAGAGTCCTCCAAGCGCCAGAGCGGCGGCCGCGGGTCCTCTCCCCCGTGCTCTCTATGGTGTTGAGGTGCTTCCGGGCATGGCGGTGGTGGGGGAGCGGGCCGGGCGCCCCGCGGGTCCGGGGTGCCGGGAGGAGTCCTTCAGCCCCTCGGTGCTGGGCACCAGAGAGCAGTGAGTGGTGGCGGGGGTGGGGATTGGGGGCGATGGGCCGTGGCGTGGCGGGCTTGGGGCGACCCGGGGAGCTGCCCGGGGAGCAGGAGGCCTGTGCTGTGCCCCTCGTCTGATCATCCGCGGCCTTCCCGCTCCGGGCATCGCCAGCTCGGTGTCTGACAGACAACGTGCGCCCAAGAAATGTATCTGTCTAGGTAATACTTGATCCTTCCAGTTGTGTGAAGGGGGCCTACGAGAAGGCTGGAGCGGGACTTTTTGCAAGGGCATGTAGTGACAGGGTGAGGGGTAACGGCTTCAAACTGGAAGAAGGGAGATTTAGATTAGATATTAGGAAGAAATTTTTCACTCCGAGGGTGGTGAGCCCCTGGCCCAGGTTGCCCAGAGAAGCTGTGGCTGCCCCATCCCTGGAGGTGTCCAAGGCCAGGTTGGACGGGGCTTTGAGCAACCTGGTGTGGTGGGAGGTGTCCCTGCCCAGGGAATGGCGGTGGAACTAGGTGATCTTTGAGATCGCTTCCAACTCTAACCATTCTGTGATTCTGTGGACATAAAGTGGCACTGCTACATAGAGACAGCCTTCCCACCCTTTCTTCCCCTCACCCTTTAATCTTAATCTTTTCTAGTATTAATTGCAATATCCTGTCCTTTCCCTCCTGACTCTAGCTGGGATGCTGCATATGAAAGAGAACTGCAGACTTTTGAAGACATTGGAGATGCTGGGGAAATTTGGTAAATAAAATAATTCTACCGGAGTGATTCTCTTATTTCATTTTTAAAACAGACATTGCAGAAACACAGCCAGTGATTTGGTGGGACACTGAATAGTTCTGGATGTTGGCAAAATGGTGGGGAATTTTAATCTTGAAGCCACTGGCTCTTCTCTTGCCCAGTTTTGCAATGCAGATTTCTAAGTTGCACTTGGGAAGCTGTCATTACACAGAAAGTGTGCTGGCTGTTGGGGTGGATGTTACTAACAAAGGTGCTTTTTAACCCTGAGCTCAGGTTTAATTATGCAAGTTGCGGGTGCTGCTGGTTTTTTCAGTATATTGAGGGCTTAATCTCCCAGAGTTGGTGTTTCAGTGAATTTTAAGGCCGTGATTAATTTTAATTTAAACAAAGCGAAAATGGAATATGAACTGTGCCAGTTGTTACTGAAATGCTTCAGTAAGAGACACTTTGCAAAAGCTGGAGAGAGGGACAGATGAAATAAATTTGCTGTGCCTTTTGTACATTTTTGTTATCATCTGGATTACTTGAGCCCTTGTTTTTCATAGGTTTGGAGAAGAAAGCATGGTTCGCATAATCAGATGGTTGGAAAAACAAAAGATTCCCCTTGACAGCTCTGTGCTTGACATTGGAACTGGAAACGGTGTTTTGCTGATTGAATTGGTCGGTATATTGCGAAGTTTGTGCTTTTGGTACAGAGTCAATGCTCCAAACATAGTAGCTTAAATACAGTTCTCACGAGCAACGATAGTAACCATGGCAAGTTATAACTTACATGAAAGACAAAAAGCCAGCAACCTAAATTAAAACTTATTTTGTGGGGTTTTTCCCCATCAACAGAGCACTGGTTACTGTGTGTCAGGTGTTATATTTTCATTGGGTTTAAGAGCATAAGTGAAATGAACTCGGTGCTGTTGGTATGCCTTAAAGAACATCCTGTCACAAAGACAAGGTATAATTGCAAGTGGCCGCCAGGCAGCCTGTGGGACTTGGATATGTCACTCCTTGCACCAGCAATGCTGGTAGGGGTTTTAAAAAGCGCAGACCTAGCAACAGAATGTGTGTGTTGTTCTACCAAATGGAAATATCTAAGTTTTTGCTAGACATGCTCGAACTTCTAGTTTCTTGGTACTTCCCAGATAGTCAGTACTTCAGATTTCGGAATTTATGGTATTTCTTTAAATCAGTCAGCCTGAATGTCCCTTATTTTAACTTTACCTTTCTGTTTTCCTATATTTGAAAATACTTTTCTTCACATTGTTGTGTAAGCGCTCACAGGTAAGGAAATTTGAGTAATACACAGTGCAAAATCTCTTGTGCAAAACCAGACCCTTTCTCCATACTCAGTTCTGACAATAATACTCATTATCAATGTAAAAAGTGGTTAAACCCAGTTTCTTATGTAAACGACTTAAAAAGTTTTAATATTTCTTTTCAAGAAGTACCCATTTCTGCCAGTGTGGAAACCCCTTACCGGATGTGTTCTGAACTGCTACAGTATTGTTGCTACGCAGTGATACAAGATGTTTAGGAGCTGTGGTATTTTTTTTCCTGGTTTTGACTGAATATAGGAGAGTTGGTAAAGAAAGGAGCTATCATAACTCGAGCGGTTTCTGTTGTTCTACGTTCTCTGTTGGCTCCATTAGTTACTGTAGAAATTGAAAGGAGTGAAAGTTGGAGTCGGGTTGATAATGGGATTTTTTTTAACATGGACTTTGATTTTAGGAGAGTTTGAAGCCTTTATGGGGATTGGCTGCTATGCTGCAGCACAGGAGAAATCATATCAAAAGTAGAAATTGCTCACGTCATTAAGATAAATTAATTTTGAAGCCTAATAATGATGATTGTTAAATGCAATGCTAGCTAAATGCAATGCTAGCTAGCTTTTTCACTGTTGAAACATCCAACAGAAAAACCTTATTTATAAAACTTCAATTTTATCCTGGCACCACTTACAAATCTGAAATTAATTTTCATTCTGTAATGGGAAAATGACAGCCTGTTAGCTTTTAAAAACTATTAAACTACCATAAGAGCACCCTCCCCCCTTACATTAAGCACCTCAAAGTACTGTGGTTGCTTTAATAGGAAATTTTCAGTCCAGTTCCCATTTGAAAAGTGACTTCAAAATATACCGTGTTCATTGTTTCTAAATAATTCAGGATCTCACTTGCTTAGCTGATATAAAAGAAATTTTTTTGTGTTAGCTGCTAGGCTTTGAAAATCAAGTTAGGATTCTTTTCTCAAGCACGTCGGCTGCCGTAGAACAGTTCTGCTGCTGGAGTTGGACTCGATACTGTGATAGAAATGGCGATACTGAAAAAGGCAGTCAGACTTTGGTCATGTTGGACATTAGTAGCTACTTGAGGGTATGTATCAGACCGTCATCAGGACAGGAAGAGGTGCCGTAGAGTACAGTTCTTTGGGGAATACTGGACCTTAGTATGTTGTTAACAGTAAAGAACAGTAAATGGGAGTATAGTAAGAAAATTACTCTTAAATGCAGCTGGGTCTAGGTGAGACATTGTCAGTTCCAGCAGGGAATATTGCACAAAAAGGAGGCAGACTAGCCATCTGGCAAAGAGGTAATAAATGAAGTGAAAACAAGAGAGACTGCTGTATTCTGTGTGAACTGGCCCCACTACCCAGCTAGAGGCAAAACAGCCAGCCAGATGTCTTCTACATGCACACTGCAGGGATCTGCCCATCTGTAAGCTCCCAGAGGAGTGCTGCTGGAGGCTTCTTCTCTTCCTTCTGCCTGCTTTGAGGATCTCGGGTACATAAGTGGGACCCCATTCTGGTTTTATATGTGCAGTAGACCATGGTCCTACCCCTGCTAACTTCAGGAAGCTGGTAGGCCGCAGTGATGACCTAATTCTTCTGCCTTCCACTTCCAAAAATTCCCGCTCCTCTAAGGAAATGTTGCCACATGGAGCTCTGACCTTCTCTTTTTTTTTCTTCTGAGTATTGTGGCAGTCAACAGTATTGAAAAACTCTGAAGTGAAGGGTATTCACCACCCAAGTGTGGGTGTCTACTTGGCAGTACCAGAAGCCCAAACATTGGGCCATACTGATTACATTGCAAACTCCCTTCTGCTATTTAATCTGCTTTTTCAAGAAGCAGCAGAAGAGTGCTTACAAATACCACCCTCAGGACATGAGTCCAGTTGCAGGATGCAGCGTGGTCACGTTTGGCACTTGAGTGAATGATCCCTTCCTGTCCATACGGAGTCAGGCCATACAGGTTTAGCAGCATTTAATGTTGTTTATCCTTAAACTTTCCTCCTCTGCTCGGGAGACTATAGGAGTGAATGGGAACTCCCTGAAGTGACTCAAGCTCTTCCTTTCCAAACAGAGGAGCTGTTGTGGGAACTGCTCTTCCACCCCCAAGTCTTCAGCACAGGCATCTCGGGAAGCTTGGTTTGCTCTGGGGAGGAACGTGGGCAGAAGCCTGAGCAATGCGCTGTTCTTCATCAAAAGCAAACAACACGGTCTTTGTGTTTCGCTGAAATTAGTCCTCAATTAAGAACAGCTGGCTAGTGCTGAGCTCACATGGGCTGAAGTGCTGCTGGAAGGAAGGTTTTAAAAAATTCTCTTAGTTTTCCTTACTGTTGAGGTATGGGCCTTTGGAACAAGTAGATATGCAACTGATTGCGTAATGCTAATTAAAGTCCATGTATTGTTCAAAACCAAAACAAACCTAAGCCTCCTCTCCCTGTCTGCCTGCAGCTGGCCTTAAGGTCGTAGCTCTTCCTGTTAGGTTTGGATGTGGCCAGACCAACTGAGGCAGGCGGTACCCAGATCTGGTCACTACAGCTTCTGCCTCGGAGTGAAAATGTCACTGCCACCTCCTACGTGCCCAGCTCCGGGTGATGCAAAGCTCACCTGCTTTGGAAAAGGCTCGCTAGGATCTCACTGCCTGAGTTCGCCGAACTGGGTTATCGTTACCTGCTCCAAAGTTAGATTAACAGAAAGTCTTCTGTATGCTCTTTTACATGGTGCATAACCTGCCTGAAAATTGCTGATACAAAGACCTCGTAGCATGCAAATAATTGCATTCAACTAGAAACGAGCATGAATAATTGGAAAAATGTAAGGTTTTGCAGTGGATTTCTGTACTAATAAAATGCATTCCGTGTTTTGGCTCTTACCATTTGGGTTACAAACCAAATAATTGCTCAATCTCAAATGTTATATAAGCGTCAGAGAGGTTTTCTTCTTATTTTGAAGCATCTAGCGTTGGCACATGTTTTCATCACTGAAAATTCCTGGTTTCTAGGTTACTTTTGGTGCAGATAAGAGAGCCTGTTCCCCTCCAGGGTATTACTTTTCATAGTTCTGCTCAGTTTTCCACTTGTTGACATAAAGCAGCTTTTAGTCAACAGCTCTTTTGATGAGGTATTAGGCGAAAGGGAATTATTTCAGCTCATTCCCCCAGCTGTTTAGCTCTTGTAGTGATAACAGGAATAAAAATGAGTAAAAGTTTGGGGTTTTTTTTCTGTCATTAAGAGGAGGAGAGATGAGATGGATTATAGGTAGGGAATACATTTGCTGGATAAAAAAATTGCTAGCACGCTAATTAAGATTCTCTGCTTCTATCTAGGCAAAGTCTGGTTACACTGATCTCACTGGGATTGATTACTCTCCTTCTGCAATACAACTTTCAGAAAAAGTAAAAGAGAAAGAAGGGATGTCTAACATTAAATTCAAGGTAAGTTTGGAGAGAAAGTTTACTGAGGAGATAGAAAGCAGTTGAACCAAGATGAAACGACCTAATTGATGTTCAGATGTGCTCAGTGTACTATGTTAATGATGTCTTTTGACATTTGTGAGAGAATTCTAACCAAATAAATCTGTATTTACAAGAAGATTTTTGTCTTCTTTTTTTTTTCTTTTTTTTCTCTTTGTAACAGTCATTAGGGCTGAAAAGATTTCCCTGCTTCTGGCAGGGAGCAGAGTAGTGGTTCGCCATTTGGCAGGTTTTGTATTTTAGCGGCTACATTCTGAATTTCAGATTTGACATAGGGGATGAAATCCTTAAGTGATCAGATCCCTACCAGAAGCTGTGCAGCAGGAGGTTTTTGAGTGACCCTGCTGGACCAGGGGGTAGGACCAGATGACCTTCCAGAGGTCCCTTCCAACCTCAGCCATCCTGTGATTCTGTGGCTGCCTTTCATTCTGAGCGCTCTCTCTCCTCTGCTGTTGCCTCCTCCAGCTCTGTACCTCTGTGATGTCTCTATTCTTGTATGTCGATTGTAATCTCTTTGTGGCAGGCACTGTCTATTCTGTATTTGTACAGAGCCTAGCACACAGCACCTAGGAAACCAGGGATCAAAGTACAAATAATGATTTAAAGAATGAACTTCAAGTGTGTTAGTTTGAGCTTTAGATGGATGGCTATATACATGGGCTTTACAGCAAATAGATCATCACATAACACGCAGAGAAGAAAGAAGCTGACATGTCATTGTAAGCATGAAAAACCTGGGAGTTACCCTTTCCTAAGCACACCCATTGTCGGGTTTGAGGCTTCTTATTTTAAAGTATTGGTTTGCATTAAAGATTCAGGAGCTCCTGAGTAGAAGATTGTTTTCACAGCTGTAGACTTCTGGTTTAGGTAGAAGACTTCCTGGCTCCATCAGCTGAGCTGTCAGGATTTGAGATTTGTATTGACAAGGGGACTTTTGATGCCATAAGCCTTAATCCTGATAACGCGGTGGGAAAGAGGAAGCAGTACACGAGATCTCTCTCCAGTGTATTGAAACCAGAGGGCTTTTTCCTCATAACGTCTTGCAACTGGACTAAGGAAGAGCTGTTGAACGAGTTCAGAGAAGGTAAGCAGAACCATCTAACTTCAAGGGTGCAATGAGTAAATTTTAATATCGGTGTTAGCACATTGACTTTCTCAAAGCAGGATTAGACAAGGTAAAGCAATTAGTAAATGCTTCCCTCTGTTTTCGTCAGGAGTTACAGCTTCTGTGTTTGCCAGTGCCAACGAGCCAAGGGAGGAAAGGTTTTGTTATAGTTCGGGGGACAAGGATTTCAGTCTAGTTACACTGGAAAAGGAGGGGGTTCTATATCAGGGTGGTGCATTTTCTCTTCTCGTCCTCCATTATCAGATCCAGTTCACCCATCTGATTGCTTTGAAATTGGGGTAACGTTGTTACCCATATTTAGGGAACCGGCAGGTCTGTGACCTTCAATGTCACCTCCTCAACAACCTTTCTGATCCACTGGAAAGGGTGTTTTTTACATGCCAGTGAGTTCTTGAATCTCATGCCTGAGGCTTGAAATTCAGTGTGGATCTAAAACAACCGTCCCTTCTGGAGAACTAAAGTTACTGGCAGGTTATCATCTTTTCTGCCATTAATTTGTGTGAGTCAGCCAGCTAAGATTTTTATTATCCGTGGAAGGGTTTCAGCTGTATAAAGCCGCGGTTCAGTGTAACAATACAGTCCTATAAACTCACAGAGTAACTGACTTGCAAGTTTTCCAGACAAATAAAGAATGGTTTGCAAAGGGTTATCCAAGAGGAGAATAAAATGAGTTCCTTCTAATAAAAGCATTTTAATTTCTGTCTGGCAGGATTTGAAATTCTGGAGGAGCTGCCAACACCCAAGTTTTGCTTTGGAGGAAGAATTGGAAACAGTGTAACGGCATTGGTTTTCCAAAGGAAAAAATTGAGGCCATCCATCTCGGACAAATTAGATTAGTTGAGAAAAGTCTGAACTTTAAACCTGACAGAAAACCTCAGACACGTGTGTAAATAAATGCTCTTTGAGTGCACAGTAAAATACTATGTATGGAACTCTAAGGGACTATAAAACATTGCCCTAGAAACATTTCGGCGTTGCATAACTTGCCCGTAAATTTTGTCCTTGCTGCAACCTCACTTGTTCTAGCGAAGCTGCAAGTTTGTGAGGGAGAGAGAGAGAAATAAGGCGTTCTGAATGCGGAGACTGGTGTTTGTGTTTGGAACATAAAGATTATCTGGTATTTAATTTCTGTATTGATAATCAGTGAGCAATAGAGGCGAAGGTATTCTACAAAGCAAAAATCTCATTTCTCTGTGGTGCGGTGTAATGGGGAACAAGCTTTTGCGATGTAGGTGCTGGAGCTTTTATTTTTTTCTTAGGTGAACATGAATGTAGCTGTTAAGGAGGGAAATGGATAAAAAGGTTGTAGCACTTGGAAATAAAGGACCAGTTAGTGCTTTAAATTCAGGCTTTCAGAGGTTCTCAGACAGCGGAGTTCTGTCTCCACTGCAATAGCTCAACTCCTTTCCCACAGAGGGAGGCTACGGGGTGTTTTTGAAAATCTCGCTTGCCTGACTGCGTGCATGCTCCGTCAGCTATTTCCACTGATCACATAAATATATAAAGGTGTGATGTTACAATCTCACTTGTGTGTCACATATGCCTCTTTCATTATTGATTTCCTATATAGTAATGTCTTAAGAGCCAACAATGACTCTATGTTTTACAGTGAATTTCTCAGGGCAGATTTTAGCTGCATAAATCCATAAGAATTTAAACCATAAATATTAATTTTTTAATTTTTTTTTAAATAAACTTCTGTGTGGGATCCATTTTCTTAATTTCTTTGCCTTTATTTCTTCTGTTTTGTATTTTCAGAATGCTACTGTTGCTTGAAAGGTAGGAACAGAAGATTTCTTTATGCCTTGACAAACGCGTTTGCAGGTGACAATAAACTTGTTCTTTCAAACATCAAGCCGGCCCTATTAGGCAGTCGGGTTTTGTTTCACAGGCAAGGTCATGTTTGCTTATCAGAGAATTGCTTCTCTTAGTTTCCAGACTTCTCCTAGTTCCCAGGGTTCAGGAGATCTTTAAGGGTCAAGAAATACTTCTAGTCCTTTCCCAGGATAGGAGATAAGGCATTATTTGCACAGTGGTGACTCCTTCCTCTGCGATCTGTCTCGTGATGTCTTCGAGGCAGGAATCCCGAAGTCTTCAATTTTCTTTATAAAATGGGATATACTGGTTCCATTGGAAGAATGGTCTGTCGGCAGTGGTGAGAAAGCTTAGTTCCAGTGAATAGCTCTTTGCATATTTGGCTAGGCTTGGGTCCCAAAGTGCCAAAACCTGAATGTCTTGTTATTGCTGGGGTCGCTATTGTAGTACGATGTACTGCATCTGCCCAGCAGGCTCCCCGCAGCCAAGAGGAGTGCTATGAAATGTAAGTGGTAGTTCAGGCAGAGGATTTTTTTGATGGAGTAATACAAAGGAGTCAAAGTACGCTACTGATAACAGCCTCAATAAAAAGACTATGACGTTTTTGTTGCCAATTTGGCATCAGGTAGAGTTAATGCAAGCAAATTTTAATTGGCAAGTACTCTGGCAGGATGTGTTTAGGGCATCTGCTTTATTCCCATCTGTAATTTTTGCTAATGAAGGCATGATACATATTTAATCATGGAATGAAAATAAAGTCGTGGCTGTCATGGATTTTCTTTTAACCAGTTAGGAGGAATTTAACTATAGATTCACACTCCATAAGATATGTTAAGGCTCAGGGCAAGTATTGTTTTCTCCTCTTCATAGGATTGATTATTATGAGATTTTGTTCTCTAGGTAATATTTTTATATAATTTGTAAAGCTAAAAATAAGCTTCCTAAAATGGTTACACAGAAATTTTACCATCAGAAATCATGTGTGTCATGCAAGTTGTATGATCAACCCCTTTCAATTAGTATTTTTAGCAAGGCATTTGGAAGCAATGACAGTAATTCACTGTTTTCTCTTACAATCATGTTGCTGTTTTTTCAAATGTTCTGGACAACTATTGTATTTCTTTTTAGAATTATTTCCTCCCGTATGAATAAACTTTTGATCGGGGAGGCTTCTTAGAGGTGGGGAAAGGCTGAGAACCAGTCTCCTCTTCCAGCCTACCTCATTAATTGCCCAAGGTCATGGATTATTGAGGGCTTCAAGCATTTCCCTACCACTTCTGGGAACTCCATAGGCAGCGAGCCTTCAGAGGTAGCATGTGGTTCCTCTGCTTTACCTTTAGCCTTACGGGATCCAGTCATAAGGTGGTGATACACAAACTAACATCAACACTAAAATGTCATCCTGCTGCCTGAAGGTGTCACGGGCCTATTGTTAGGAGCCTTAAATGCTGGTTGTCTGAAGGAGTTTGGGACAGGAATGCATTTTTCCCATGGACAAAGGTCTGGCCTTTATCCATAGGCATTCATCTTTATGTCTCTGTGTAGTTCTGGGGCAGAATTCATGTGCCTATCTGCTTCTCAGGTCTATATAAAAGTTTTCTAGTAACATGCTCAAGAAAGGTGAAAAGAAAGAGCCTGCAGATAGGTGTCTTTACAGGGAGGAAGGGTGGGGAGTTGGAAAAACGGAGCGGCTCTCACAAGTGGGAGGTTTTGATTCCTAAATTTGTAGTGGCCCCATTTTAGTCTCAAACGAGCACACAAGCTGTTGCTTGGAAGCTAATTTCTGCATCTGATCTGGAGTTCGCATATTCTTCGACAGGCCCTAGCACTTTCAAGTATCACTGGAGAGTAGAAAAATGCTTGTAAAACATGCTTTAGGAGATTTATTTTATGGCAATAATAACCAAATGCTTACTATTTAAAATCTGCTCTGTGGGAAACCTGGTGTTTTCTTGAATAATGGGGTCTAGGTAGTAGCTCTAATACTGACTGAAACAATGGCGTTCTACTGACGAGTAGGATTTGGAAATGACATGTCAAAGAATGTCCTTGATTTAGGGCAGTTCATTTTGCTAGGTGGTTCTTCCTGAAGGTATGATCTCTAAACGTTGATGCTTTTCAGTGAAAAACTTCTTAAAAAAAGAAGAGGCAGGGCAATAAGCAGTCAGTTAGGAGGAGCGAGTCTTTGCTTGGTAGTTTGGGGAGTGCTTCGTGGTAGTTCGTGAAGGCTGGTGTCTTCCTGACTACACGGTTGTGTGACTCTTGGCTTCAGCTGTAACGCCAGGCTATAGGAGAATAAATGCAGCACTTTAAATACATTCTACTCTTACTGTTTCGCTATCCGAGCACTGTATATGTGATTTTACTGTCAAATTTGAGGTTTGTGGGTAGTAAAACTAACATCTTCCACAATCTCAGCAGCAGTTGAGCCCACAGACTTCTCCTGCAGTGCCAGAGATTAGGCTGGATGGTGCTGCAGAGCTGGCATAACTTTCCAGATCTGGGTAGAGCTTTGCATAGAACGTAAGCAAGCATTTTACGTTCCCTTGTTGATCAACAACGTGCCAAAGGATGAAATTCTCTCAGTGACAGTGGGTTTTGTGTCTGGCTTCGTGAGCCAGGTGCCAAACTCAGTGAATGCCTGGAAAGACTGGAAAGGGAATGGAGGGGATAGCCAGTGTCCTCCAGAGGGATCCAGAGCCTTGAAATGAAGTCTCTCCCTTTCTCCCTAAGCAATTAAACCTCAAGACGAGGATGCAAGCTAGGATCTCATCTCCTAAGTCAGGTGTTTTCAGTGGTAGTATGTGCAATGCCAGTGATACATGAGCTACTTGGAACTGGGAGCTGGGCTGTGCGGATCGTGGTGGTCTCTCTTTCTGTACTGACCTTTGCTTCCAGGAAGATGGGGGATGGCTTTTAGTACCTAAGCCCTGACAAGCAGCACCTCCACCAACATCTGTGTTTGGTGCAGCTCGGACATCCGATACCTGACTCCTGATACCTGCTATTGCCAAGCAAACTGCATTTGGGGATTCTCTTTTGATTTACTGGGAGAGGGCGTTGTATTTGTTGTGGGGCTTGTACTACTGAAAGAGCTGGGAGCGTTTTACCCTAGGTTTTTTGGGGTGTATCGGGGAAGTGAACTGTCAGGATGAAACATCTGAAAGAGGAGAACAAGAATTGATTAAATAAATACTGATTTGAGATGTCAGATCTAGGGGACTTTCTACAGATGGGACTCAGCTAGAGTGTAGGGTAAGTAGGTTCTCAAGACAAAAAGCCAATAAACTGACTGTTTCAACATCACAGTACTTTCTTGAAGTAAATACTTCTATAATCATGTTTATATAAATGAAAAAGTGAGAAATACCAGACATGAAAATCATGACACAACTGAATGAACACACAGAAAATTCAGAGGGAAGGATCATGTTCTCTTTTGGTGACCAACTTGTTATTTATAAGAAAGGATATTCATTTAATGGTCCTCAAGGAACAGAAATAGTCAACTGCATTGCTGTCTGTAGGCTGTTTTTTAAATGTTAATTTTTTTTGCAAGGCTTAGAAGATATGGAATTAATATTCTGTTCTCGAACTTCAGTATAATTCTGTGGTCTAAAACAAAGAATTTCTGGGAGCTACAATTTTTTTTAAAGAGCTGTTGGGTTGTATCAGAAACACTAACAGGATTATGGCAGCTGCTCTTCCAGACAGGGCCGGCAATGATGAAGCATGTAATTACAGGCTTTCTATCCTGTCAGGAGAATTATTTCTTCAAGTCATTATTGAGAGCATCAGGTTGAAATAACTGTTTGCATTATGGGCTCACCCTCTTGGTTTCAAAACCAATGTTGCAGCACCATTTCTGAAAACCAGGAATGGCCAGCTGCCTTGATTGTATCATAGGATTTGGCGTATTTGACACCTGTAGCGACGGGAGGCTCTCAGCTTTTTTTACTTTCTATTTTTCAAAACAATTTTAAAAAGGAGCTTTCAGATGTTGGGGTTTTTAATCCTGCCATTGCGGTCTACAGGACAGCTGGTCGTACCCGAGTTCAGAAGTGCGTGTCCCACCACACAGGTCTCAGGTGTGAGTCTCAGGAGAGCATATAAAATGTGCAATAAATAGTGGCGTGAGCAGACTGCCCCACACCTTCAGCGTAATAATAACGTGTTTCAAAGACTGACCACAGGATACCAATATGGAAGCTGTGCCTGCGGTTTGGGATTTGCTGTACGGAACCGGAGTGCTCTCAGAGGTTGGGCTGACGTCTTCAGAGGGTTTGCATTATCCTTGTCTTTAAGCAATGGAAAAGATTCTTGTCTGAGGGAAGGTGTCTGTGTCTATAAATGGAGATGTTCTCTCATGTAATTATTTTGGTTCTGCACAGGTTTCTGGTGCAGGCCGTGACGCCTGCGGGGCCGAAGGGTCAAAGGCCTGAATGGGCAAATGAGGTGATGAACTGAAACCGCTCACTTAGAACAACCGGGCTCTGCGTCCAGGGGTACGAGGTGAACCCACGTGTGGCTTAGAGAACTGTGAAGCTACGAAGTCGGGCTGACACTGATCTTGGCAGCTTTTTTGGAGTTATTTTTATGTAAGGATGAGTTCTTGAATAGCTTTTCTGGTACATTAGGCACAGCAAGCTCTTCTTCGTCGTTGACACTGGCTTCCACGTATTTCCATGTTCCAGGAATGCACTGGCAGCGCTGTAGCCATTGTAAGGAAAATCTGCGTACATATACTCTGCTATGTCCGTTCTACTGTGTTCCAGGGTGCCTGGTAAAAGACTGCCAAAATTTATGTTATTTCATACCAGACAAAATCTTTAAGTATGGTATTTAGCAACATACAGCAGAATTTTCAGTGTTTTGGCACTCGGGTTGCTTTCCCAATCTTGGCATGCCGAAAAGTAAAGAACACGACTTGCTACAACAATAACTGCTTTATTTTATAGGCCCTCTAAGCACTTTAACATATCAAATCGTCTCCTGTAAAATATGTGGAGAGCACAGAATAAATAATCGGGCCAGGGCTTTGCGTTGCCGTAAGGAGACCTGCCTTTATGTTGCAGTTGCTCGCTGCCTTTTTGGGGGGTAAAAGCCTTTTTGGAGAAGGCTGTGATGCACAGCGTTACCTGTCCCTTGGCTGAGTGGGGGGCACAGATGCCTGCGGAGGAGATGGCTCCATCCTACACCTTGGCTGGCAGTACGTTGAGCATGACCTAACCCTTGCGGGGAGCAGCAAAATTGAGGAACAATTAATGGATACGCAGGGCTTTCAGTGAAAGGGGATGAGGCGTTATAGCCTGAAGACAAAGGTGGAAAAGGAACGGCGGCGTGTTTCGTTTGACACAAATAAGGGAAAAGCCAACCTGTGGCGTAATTTCCATTTGTTAAGTAGCAGTATAGCTTGAAATGAGCTCATTTCGAGGTTACCGGAAATTAAACGGAGGGCTGTCAGGCAAACAAACGATGTAGACGCAAGGTAGCATATAAGTTCGGGATAATCGCAAGTGCATAAGCCCGCGCTGGAAAGCCAGAGCTAATAAACACCCATGAGGGAACAGAAATGAACCTCAGCACAGTCACTCCAGCGGCCAAGTCTTCATGGGCAGTGTCACGTGTCAAGCAGAGGTGGGAAGCATGTGCATTTATTGAGTAATCTGAAATGTTGATAGGGTCGTGAACTGAAACCCCTCATTAGCAGCACAGAGACGGTGTGATAAGCCTGTGTCCAGCCTGAAACACCCACCAAGAAAAGGCAGGCTGAAGGTTCGTCAGTTAGATTTCCTCTAATGCTTCCCCTAAAAAACGAGTTGGTGTTTCAAGCAGAAGGATGTAGGCTCTTTCACCCCAATTTGCAGTAGAAATTAGTCTCACTGACTGCTGCCCTACCCTAGGGCACCAGGGGTGCTGCATTTCTGCTTATCCAGCGTAGCGTGCTGCTGTGGGGCATGTCCACAGCCGCCTCGGGTTTTGGGAATGATGGAAAACTAACTCTTGGCTTGTCTTAAGCCGATTCGGACGCAAATGTGGCTGACAAAGTGATTAGCGCGTTCAAGTGAGAGGAGACTTCGCGTATGTATTTCATGGTCTATTTATTTCATCTGTCAACTGTTTCCATTGCACCTAGTCCGGGGCAGCCCATAGCTCTGCGGTCATGCCCTCTGCCAAGGCAGGGAGGGAGGCAGCCAGCAAAGCGGGGAGCCGAAACACAAAGCTGTTGCATGTGTGCAGCAAATAACCTGTGAAATAAAAGAAGGCTTTTTAGGTTCGGTGCAAATCCCGTAAGCCAAATGTACGAAGAACTGCGCTCCTCGTTACAACCCTCTTGCACAGCAGCGGTTCACTTGTTCGGGGTATCGGGTCTCCTTGACTTAGATGCTTTCTGACCTAGAACACGCTGATTGTGTTACAGAGACGTGCTTGTTCCCTGGGCATGAAAAATGTGTTAACTATATTCTGCTCGCTGTTATTTAGAATTCTGTGAATTTCAGGATTTCCCCTGAAACTGGAGTGTGGCTTCTGAAACTGGTCTTCGATGGAGCCAGGGTATCCCTGTGTGTACGTAGTAACCAGCACAGATGGGTGCCTGGGACATCAGCCGGCCACTGGGACACTCTGCTTGGCCTTGAGAGAGTCCCTTACCTGTGTTGCTTGCCTGGCAGGAGACGCAGAAGGATAAAACCGTAAATAACTGGGAATGCTCAAGTGCTCAGAACAGCGCAGAGTTGTAGGTCATCGCAAAAAGGACGCTTCTGAAATTATTAGCCACCCTGGTGCATATGACTTGAATAACAACACCCTGGAGTAGGTAGTGAAGCGTTGGAAAGGCTCCACAGAAAGCAGATTGTAACTGAGCAGCCCAGTGCTGTGCACTGGAAGTGAAGGACATTGTGTCTATCCACAGGGGTTAGCACTGGTCCATCTAAATGTTTTAATGACTTGGACCCCAGTATCATTTCAGAAGGATGATGGGGATCGTTAGTTTTTTTCCTACTCACAGTTTCCATCTCTGTAAGGAAGACTCCTAGTCAGTGGGTAGCAAAGGCGCTGACATCTGAGACAAAAACACAAATTAAATCAGCTCAGAATTTAACTAAATGAATCTTCTGTCCATGATGACCGAACTCGCATGCCCAGTTCTTTAAAGCTTGAAAGTGATTTCCATCTTTTCCCCTTCTGCACTGTCACCAGAGCAGGGACCTATGGACAACCTTTACATTTAAACAACGTTACTGAAAATACTGTCTGTGGAAAACAGGTTTATGGTTTGGCAACAGGCTTTCACGCACGCTGGTACCTCTCCACAGCCAGCTCATCTGTCAGAAGGCACCGAGGGTGAGAGGTAGAAAATGCTGGGTTTGGACCGAGCTGCAGCAGCAGACAGAAAGGAACCTTCTGCTTGGTGCTCGGAGACCAAGCCTGCACGGCGCGAGGCTGCCACGGGAATGGATTCAATTACGCTGCAAGCTTTATTACTGAAATATTCAGCTGGGAAACCATAAGAAAACATTTTCAAACTTGATTCCCAAAGTTCTGGAAAAGGAGTTTGCAAGTGGTTTATTGCTACCCGTCTCAATACGTGGATAACAAAAGCAAACACGGAGGGGGATGGAGGGGCGTGATGCGAAAACCCCTTCGCACCATCGGGCCGTTCATCCTGTTCATAGCCCACTCACACCGGCCGCTCCTGCCTAATTTAATATGTACCTAATTTTATATATGCCATTCCATGCACACATGCCCGTACTCGTTCCTACTTGCCATCCCCAGCAGCATGCCCGGCCATCCAGCCGGGTGGAGGAAATTCAGCCCCAGATTCATTCCTGATGACATCTGTGTTGTCTGCTCGCATATGCTCGAGATTAATGTTTAGGCTCTATTTTGTAATGGGTTCTAAATCTTCCTTTTAGCTGTCATGTAGTTTCCTTGTTCACTAATTACGCTCGCTCTCGGAAGAAGCCTACGTGCTGTGCGTGGTTCGGCTTGGATGGATGGAAAATGGTATTGTTAGAGCAGATTGCTCTGAAGGCCATCTCCCAAGTGAAGCCAAGCAGACGGGGACCCGTGGCCACCTTCAGTCGGGCAGTATTTTGTGGAGAGTCCCAGCCTCTTCCCAAAAGAAATGCTGGAAAAAATGGAGGAAAACGAAGCAGTGGGATTTTTTGCCGGATCCCACCCGCGGCCGCAGTGATGTATTAAAACCTCAGGGCTGCTTTTTGCCCGGGGGGACCCCGCAGGACTGCGGTGGAGCCGTCTCTCCCCCCCGGGCCGTACCACCAGGAGTCACTCTCGGCCTCGGGACGGGTGACCGAGCCCCAGGCGTGTCGCGGGGCTGCCAGCCCGCCCGGGGGCTGCTGTCACAGCGATGCCGGTCACCAGCCGCGGGCTGCCCATCAGTGAACACCAGGGCGCTGCCCGGACTCGCTTCTTTTTATAATTTTTTGGTTTTTTTTTTTTTCCTCCCCCCCCCTCTTTCAGGACGATGTCAACCCCGGGGATGCCCGTTCAGGCCGGCGGCCAGGGGGGCTCTTTCCTCCCCCCTTACCTCGCCCCGACCCCTCCGGTGCGGGGCTCCGGGCCCCGCTGCGGGATGGGGGGGGTGTCCGCAGGTGCGGCCCGGGCCCTGCCTCCGCCCGGGCCCCGCTCAGGAAGTGACAAGCGCATTTCCTCCTCCTTNCGGCCCCGTCGTCCCCCCCCAAGGGCATCCTCGCCCCGGGGAGCGGCAGGGATGCTCCGCTCCGGGGGTGGCCGCCGCGTCGGCGCTCCCTCGGCTCTCGGCACCCCGGTCCTGCGCCGTTCGGCCGCCGAGGAGCCGCTAGGAGCGGCCGGAGAGAGCGAGGTGCGGGCGGAGAGCGGCGGGGACTGGGTGCGGGGATGCTGGGCGGGGGATGCTGAGCCCTCGTCGCAGGAGAAAACCGGGTCCCCTGGCCGGCGAGCCGGGGGGAAGGTCGCCTCTCCAAAGTTTAACGTGCGGGGGGAGCAAGCATCCCTCCCCTCCAGTTACTCTGCCTTTCCCTCTGTGATTTCTTCCTCCGAATGGATCAACACGTGCTTTCCTCTCTCCGGGCCGAGAGTGATGTTTAACCGGGCTGAAACTTGGATGTGGGTAGGAAACTCCCCAGGCTGGGGGTCTGACAGGGGGCCGCAGGCCGGGGGAGCGGTGGATGTCGTTGAACATCATCGCAGAGATGCTCTCCAGCCTGTGCGGGGCCGTCGCACACGCTTCCCACGGTGCCCAGCCATGGTTTTCATGCCTGGCACATGCGAGGTAGCTCCCGGTGGCTGCGGGGGGTCTCCAGCGGCGAAGGCCAGCAGCGAGGGATGGTGGCTCCTTGCTCTGCAAAGTGCCCTGGCAGCAGAGTGGTCCCAGAAAGTCTGAGTGTCTTGTTTCTCCATCCAGTGATGTCAGGTTGTTCAGATTATATGGTACGTGAAGATTTCACGGATGGATGTACATGAAGATTTCATGAATAAGGGTTTTCTTTCTCCTCAATAATTTTAAGATTTAGTTTACTTGACAGAGAGAGTGAGTTTGTGACAGCACAGTGCCTGTCACTGGGTAGTGCCACCGGCTCGCTCCGTGCCGTGCGGTCTCCACAGACGCTGGTGTACCTTGGCAGCACACCCCCTCCTTAGGAAATCCTCCGGAGTAAGAAGTAAGCATAATTTGTTATGAAATAGGCTGATAGACCAAACTTCAGTTTGCGATTGAAACCAGATGTGCATATTTTCCTTTTGAATCCTCAAACAATAATAAAAGTCTATTTTGACAGATTAAAAACTACTTGCAAATTGCCGAGGTAGCAGCGTCTTGCGATAATACTGGAAGACCGCAGAGGGCTGTGAGCATCTCTGGCCATCTCCCACCAATATCGGGGCTCTCCGAGCGTGGGGCGGGGGCTGCTGCTGCCTTCCCTCCGACGGCAAGGCTCACGCGAGGCACACGTTCCCTCAGCCTGCCTCCGACGCGGGCAGAAATATTTACCAGGGCTTGGCTGAGGGCTGGAAAAAGAAATAAAGAAACCCCAAAACAATGCCGATAATGTTTCTAGAGAAAATATTTGGGGTGGGTCACGAAACAGATTAATTGGAGTGATAGTAAAAAACCTGAATTTCAGAGCGGTTTGCTCTGTCCCTCCCTGTCGTGGCTCAATGTAGGTTTGAAAAGAGTTTCTGATTTATTTCTTCATTTTTCAAAGTCCTGAGGGTGCTGCTGGGGTGGGTGTTAGACCCGGCTCTGTCACGGCCGGGCTCAGGGGTGCAGGATTAGGGCTGCTCGCCCCATGGCAATTCTCTTGGAGAAGGACGCAGCCTCTTTGCTTTCAAAAGCTGGGGAGAAAAACCCAAGCGAAACAACCTGCCGTGGAATTGTTTCCTTCTCTCCACTTCAAAGGAGAGAAGGACGCCCTGGACCGTGGAGCACAGCCACGCGTGCTGGCGGTTTTGCAGCTCAATCCCTGGATCCGGACTTTCTCATTTCCAGGTGAAACCCAGAGGAGGGAGGGGAAACTTTTGCGACTTCCAGCTCTGCGCAGGGCCAAGGTCTCCAAGAACTGCTTCGGTTATAGAAAGCAGATGGCCTTCGGGAGGAAGATCAGTGAGAGCTCAGGCTGTCGAATGCAAAACTTTGCCTGTAAAATCAGGGCAAATCAATTCAGTAGGTAATTGATTTCTGTGAGTGAGATCCAAATTTTTACCTAAGGAGATCAAGCAGACTGTGGGACAGAGCCAGCACCGATGTAGGCTAATTTTCAGGTATGGATACTCGCATAAATAAATACACGGGCATAAATATGCACACATGCAAATAAGTAAACATGTACCAATATAAATCCCCAAATCCACTTTGGTTAATTATATGTAATTAATTTTTTTTGGTATCAAAGGCTTGCTTCACTTTCAGCAAAGGTATAGGTAGAACAAGATACACAACTTCTTGACGAAACACCCGTATTTCTGCGCCTTTGGTTTACGATGGACTGGGTTCTGAAGGGGGTGAAGGGGGACGAGGTTTATCCAGTTTGTCCGTTTTATTATTACTGATCGGCTTCTGATTTCTTGAGTGACAGCTGCGTGGTTTGAGGCTGTTTTGCCTTTTTCTTTATTTCTTGTAATGTTGTAGAGAGTTTCTGTTCTTGATCTTCATCGGGATGGAGGTAGTTTGTGCTTTCCTTGGAAAATCTCAGGTAGAAAAGAGGGCACCCCGGGCGAAAAGGCTGGTTTTGTTCCCTTCCCCCTCCCGTATCACATGGTTTGTAGAATGATTTTGCTGGGAATAGTCCTAATGAACATTAATCTGGGGCAGAGCAGACTTTGGACCCACGGGCTGGGGCAGGGTGAGGTGCCAGAGATGCTCAGAGCTCTTTGGAGAGCTCAGCCCCGAGGGGTCAGGTCTCCTTCCCATGGCCCAGGGGAGGGAGAGGAGATGCAGAGCCTTTGCATCAGGTCTGCCCTCCCCAAAACTGGGGTTGAAACAGTTGAAAATACCTCCAGAAAGGCAACCCCACCTGTTATTCCCATGGCCATGGGGGACCAGGCCAGCAGAGGAGCTGGGGAAGTTGCTCCTCTGTAGCTCCTCAAGCAAGCTCCTTTTGTGGCTGACTTTTTTTTGCTCCTTTTTCTCCCAAAATGGGGAGGAGGAGGAAGAGGAAGCCAGCCTGCTGACTCGGGGAAACAGAACAGAAAGAAAAAAAAAAAAAAAAGCCCAATGGGTAGGAGAGGGCTGTGACTATCGGAGGTCTCACGTGCCTGGTCCGACGCGGTGGCGGAGCCTCCCCCGGCATGCTGTGCTTCGCTTTGCAGGGTTCCCCGCGGAGCCCTGCAAAAATACCACCAAAACAACAGCTCCTCCAGCGTGTCTGCTCCCTGGAGGGCTAAATATAAACTAGTCGGGCAAAGAGAGGGGAATTTTCCACCATGCTACTCATCTGTGCCTGCGAGCCTGCTGGGCTGAGCCCTCCCTGCCCCAACCCACTGCCCACCGACCCCGGCACGGCACCAGTGCCGCCGCTCTCCAAAGAGATGAGACTTTCCATAAATTCCTCGAAAGCGGTCGGGGCAGCGGCAGACCTGAGCCCTGGAGCTCTAGTTTTGCACTGGAGTTTCCCTATGAGCGGTGGCCGGGTTGTCATTATGAAAAAGGACTTTTCCAAGGTCACACCACGCGGCTGCAGTGGCAGCCCAGCTGCCCACGAAACAGCAATGCAGAACGTGGCTCCGATACAGCGAACCGGAGAGCAGATCCTTGGGCTCTTTTTTTTCTTCCAAACTTTTACGAGTTGGCCACCTTTAGAGAGAGAAAAATTCCCAAGCAAGAGCTTATTTCTGAAGCCCTGCCAGGCTGGTGGGAGCTGCGATAGCGCAGGCTGGGGGTGTGTGAGCCTTCAGTCATCAACAGGTGAAGGGGGGTATCGAAAAGTAAAGGAGTGTCGTCACGCAGTTCATTTACACCTGGGATTTCTCCTGGCTTCAGGTGGTTGATCCGTGAGTTTTGGAGCCTGTGTGTTAGGTATGTCAGATAGCACATCTTACGCGTCTCACGTACGCTGTGGAAGATAAATCAGATTTGACATGTCAGGAGTTTCTGTTGAAACGCGCGGAAGGAGGAAACTGCGTTCGACTGACCTGGAGGAACAGGGACGCCTGCGCGAAGCGCGGGTCCCTGCACCCGTACGGAGTTTGGCTCCGTAATCGCTATATTTAAGTAATACCTTAAGGACTGGTTGAGTGAGTGCAAAAAATCTGTTCTGGTGCATTGAGTTTCTATACTCCCCCCAAAAACCTGCCCATGGGAGACTTGGTCATGGTTTTTGCTTTTAGAGGATTAAATACAGCAGCATCATCGGTGTCGCTCCTCTGTAGTCCATTTGAAGCATCCCTTGGGCTGTATTATTCCCTGTATTTGTGGATCCTGGCCGTAGATTTTGCTTTCGGCAGCCAAAGTTCAGGGCTTGCGCTGTGCGGTAGGTACGGGACCATAGTGAAAGATCCGGCAGCTGGAAAACCTGCTCTCCTTCTCTCTGCTCACAACCAGCCCTGGGAAGGAAGGACCAAAACTCCTTTCGATGGCAGAGGAGAAGCGGGGCCTGGCGGGGGGCTGGCGGTGCAGGACAGTGCTGCTGCCGAGGTGCACCAGCAGCTTGCTTTGAGCTCGGGTTAGGACAGCCTGCTATAAAATTACTCCAAGTATATATGTTATTAACCCCGTTATCGCATGCTTTTTTCGTCCCAACCGCTACAAATGAATGTTGTGGAATATTTTTGAAAAGACAAGTTTTAATACTATTAAACAGATGCCAAAAGCTACAATAGTGTGCCAAAGCTGAAGATCTGTTACAATTATGAAGAGGCAGCAAGCATTAAAAATATCCACATTTGCTTTTGCAGCCTCTCTGTTAATTCAGAAAAAAGATTATCTCTTTCTTGGGCTATCAGTTGTGTTCTAATTGAAATAGAGTGCGATGGATGGTACCGCTCGGAGAGCAAGCATCGTGGTTAATGAAGATTTACAGTTACCGATAGCTTCATTTAGAAACTATCACCCGCATTTTCGGTTGCGCGTGGTTCACGTTGCTGGTAGAAGATTACTTTTCCCATGGAGGTTTTGGGTGAATTGTTAAATTTTGTTTGAAAAAAAATAATTCAACTCTTCAGTGTGATGGATCGCGCTGTCGATGCCCTCCCTGCGCCTGTCCCCTGTGTGTCCCCCTGATATGCCGTGAGGGTGGCAGGGTGAAAAGGAGCTGTGTCAGAGTTGGGACAGGAGCCCACTCAGCCTGTGGAGGGGCTAGTTTGTCACCCCCCCTTCCTGGTCTGTCACCCCCAGCTCCTGGTCCTTGCACCAGCCACCCTGGGGTCCACGCTGGGACACGGGGGCTGCTGGGCAGGGGGTGCAGCGAGCCAGGAGAGCGACTGCTCCGCGTATCACCCCTTTTGGTAATTTTCCCAATTAATTCTTGCTGGAGCGTGTCTTTTGGAAAAGCCATCCACCGCAGGGAGAAAAACGTAGGGAGGGTTGAGAACCCGCCGCAGTCACGTTATCACACTGGTAGTTTATGGCACTGGTTGTTGGCTGTGCTGTTCAGGAAAAAATTGCACTTTGCTCTTACTCTGAACCTGCGTGGTTTGGAGTTCCCGCCGTGCTGGGTGGTGTGACACAACTGGTCCAGTCCCTCCGACGGACCCGCTCCGTGTCTCCTTCCCTCTCTGAAGGTGCCCAGGTTCCTCCTGAGCAGTTACCTCTCCACATTCCCCCTGTCTTACGCTGTACCTGTGTCTTAAGTCCCTCAGTTACTCCTGGTGCCGTCTCCTGACCTTACTCAGATGTGGCAGAGGGCTCCAGATCCCTGTGGGGCTCGTGGAGTGCAGAGCACAGAGGCAATACTGCCTCTTCTCCTCCCGGAGATAGAATCATAGAATTGTTAGGGTTGGAAGGGACCTTAAAGATCATCTAGTCCCAACCCCCCTGCCCTGGGCAGGGACACCTCCCACTAGATCAGGTTGCTCAGAGCCCCATCCAGCCTGGCCTTAAAAACTTCCAGGGATGGGGCTTCCACCACCTCTCTGGGCAACCTGTTCCAGTGTCTCACCACCCTCATGGTGAAGAACTTCTTCCTAACGTCCAGTCCGAATCGACCCATCTCTAGTTTTAATCCATTCCCTCTAGTCCTACCGTTACCCGACATCCTAAAAAGTCCCTCACCAGCTTTCTTGTAGGCCCCCTGAAGATACTGATAGGCCACTATAAGGTCTCCTCGGAGCCTTCTTTTCTCCAGAATGAACAACCCCAACTCTCTCAGTCTGTCCTCATAGGAGAGGTGCTCCAGCCCTCTGACCATCCCCAATTTATCCAGCCCAAGTGCCCTGATAAGCCCCTGTGCGTGCAGGAGCAGGGAGATGTGCCACTGATGTCGAGGTGAGTGTCTTTTACGCAATTTCTAAGGCGTATCTTAACATCTCCGTTAAAAACAGGGCTGGTTGCTTCTCTCCATTCTCTATCGTCAAGTTGTTCTGCTCCGTTTTTAGCGCTCTGCCTGTTTTGAGTCACTTACGCAGCGCTGATTTTCCCATTTCCTTCCCAATTGCTGCCAGAAATATTACGCGGCGCGAGAGCCTGGTTGCTGCTGAGGCCAGTGTTGCCCGTGGATTTGCAGGTCTGCCTGAGACAGGTCAGTTAAATAGTTACCAATTTCCCTGCGCTTTCGTCAAGTCTGCGTGACCAGCGCTCCCTTTTACCGGCACAAAGACATCGAGGGAGGTGAGGGAGCTCTTTTCTCCCCGGAGTTAATTGTGGTTCCTGACTCTCCGTCCTTGGCCTGAAGCCTGCGCGTTTTGTCGGGGCCATCACATTTACGGCTTCTGCCTGTCCTCCGGGAGCATCGGCGGTGATGGCATGGAAGACTTTTTTGGCACGACCTTACAAAATTTGAAGGTGTAAATTATTTGGAGCTGTTGTTTAAGAAAGATCTATATTTAGTGCCGGCTGCTTAATATCATCCCAGATTACTCTTGACAACAAACTTGACCGTATCGTTTTTACTTTCTCCTTAGGGCAGCGTTAAAGTATGTATTGACCATTTCTGCCTTTTCTGCATCGTTACTGCCGTTCTCTCCCACTTCGGTGTTGTCAGGGGGACTTTTTGTTGTCCTTAATGTCTATAAACCCCCCCCGTATCCTGTTTTCTAACAGAGCCTGGTGTTTAAGTTGCGGTCTCGTGCATTTTTAAGGTGGTGCTGTGATTTTTGGGGACTTCACCATGATTTACAAATTCGAGGATTCGTTAGTTCCTTCACTCATTAGTGTAGCGAGTTGATACGTGTTTTTCCATGTGGCGAAGGTGGACATTTTTGCTGCCCTGTTTGTTCTGGGAAATCGTTCAGCTTTGGGCACTGACAGAATACCTGGCGCGACAGCCTTCCCCATAGCCTGCTGGCAGCTGCGGAGCCGGGATGGGATGCGGCATTTCGGTCAGTTCTCCTCGGGATGCCATTTTGGGAAGGGGCTCCATGGTTCATCAGTGCCGGGCCTGACCCCTCTGTCCTTTGGGCTTCCCATTGCCACGGCACTGAGGAATCCGTTTCTCCTGATTTTTACCTGTGGGGCGGGAGGGATATATGGAGGGTATCCAGAGATGGAGACTGTTGGGGTGGAAAATGCAGATTTTAAAAAATTTATTTATTTTTTCCCCTTTACTGCGTGTTCACACTGTCGTAAATGAGCTCGAGGAAGGCTGGGCAGGACGGTGTTTCTGCCAGCCCAAATAAAAGCGGGGACTGTTTTCATTTCCACTTACTGCTGGATGGGTTTTTTTTCCTCTCCTCTCTGAGACAGGCTGCAAAATCCGGGCTTATATGGGTGCCAAGCCATAGTGGGGCTCATCCCACTGCGTGGGAATTGGGCGCCTCCAGGGAATGAAGCATCCCAACGTTGGGAAAATTGTCCTCTGCGGGCATTACATCTCGGGCTGGGTGATCGCCTGGGGGGTACCTTGCTTCGGTTCAGCCAGAGCCAGCTCGCTGGAGCTGTACCCCAGGCTCGCAGCAGCGCGGGGGGAAAATGTTTCACTGCCTCCCCCCCCCCCCCCCCCCAAAGGCGCCAAACAC